>CM061138.1:59696431-59965428 GCA_030789695.1 Scilla litardierei
GTCCCCCTACAAAAAGCATTGGTAGATTTGGGGGCTAGTGTTAGCCTCATGCCTCTCTCCATGTTCCGGAAGTTGAATACCGGCACGGATTTAAAGCCTACCGACATGCGGATTCAATTAGCGGACAGACGGATTACAAGGCCGGTTGGGATCGCAGAGGACATCCCACTCCAAGTTCCGGGGGGCATATGTTTGCCATGCGATTTCATGATAATGGACATCAAGGAGGAGGGCGATACATCGCTCATACTTGGACGCCCATTCCTCGCCACCGCCGGTGTCATCGTCGATGTGCGGGAGGGGACTCTTACCTTGAACGTCGGCAACATCGAAGTGGATCTCCATATACCGAAGGCAATGAAGCACATGCCGTATCATGAGGAGCTAGATTACATAGACCTCCTCGATGAGGTCATTGAAGAGGCGATCCCCCACTCCATCGGTGCACCCCACGAAGATAGCTTCGAAGAAGGCCTAGATTTGGCCGAGGAAGAGAAGATGGAGCACTCCCCCGATATCTCCATGGGGATTGATGATGGCGACGCCGATGTCGCAAGAATACGGGAGCTCTGCAAGCGCTCGAAGTTGAGGACTCCGAAGAAAGCTCCACCGATACGACGATCGGTTTCACCGACAAATTCGAAGCCAGGAACAAGTTCTAGCTTGGGGGAGCCACCTCCCAACATTGCCCATGATGAAGAGGCGCTGAGGAAGACCACACACCACCATGATCCAAATCCGAGCGGTCTTCCCGGTAAGTTCGACGGGTGCATCTCATATGCACCCAACATCCTGCGCTAAATTGAAAATTTAAAGGGGTCGAGCTCAAGAACTTAAACGATCGCTTGTTAGGAGGCAACCCGACGGTTATCGCATTATTTCTATTTTAGTTTTTATTTCTGTTTTAGGCTTTATTAGTGTTTTTGAGTCGTTTGCCCGAAAAATTGTGACAACGGATCCTATTTTCTTTGACAGGAGGAGGAGGAAAGAATATCTATCATATGGAGGATGACCGAGGCGAAGAACAGCGCTCCAGGAATGCGCTCGAGGCTTAGGAGGAAGAAGAAACCACCTGGAGGAAGAAAAATAGAGGGTAGAGCCAAAACGGAGCACCAAAGCAGAAAACAAAGCCTCACTCGGCCGAGTACCATAGCAACTCGGCCGAGCGAAGAAAGCCGTCCGCCCGAGTGGCGCACCAACGAGGGAAGTCTGATGTACCCAACTCTCTGTCTTTTTTATGATTTCAGTATAAACTGCCACTCGGCCGAGTATATTTCTTCACTCGGCCGAGTGAAACTGATACCATCCTAGGGCGAAAATTTCCGAGTAGCTTATGCCACTCGGCCGAATGGACTTTTTCCAATCGGCCGAGGGTGGAAAAGCCACTCGGCCGAGTCGTAAGCGGAGGGAGAAAATTTAAAAAAACTTTTTCGTTACGATCACTCGGCCGAGTGACATAGTCACTCGGCCGAGTCGTAACTTCACTTATATATTGCGAACGGGCTCGGCGCGAAATTCGAAGCAACATAAACCCCCAAATCGCCCGAACCCACGTCTGTTGCTCTCCCTCGCCCGCGATCGACGCCCCCCTCGCCCGATTCACCTCGCCGCCGGCCCTCGCTCGCCCGACCACCGTCGGCTGAGCACCCACCGCCGATCGCCGCCTTCGACGAGCTCCCTCACCACCGGCCGACCGTCGGTAACCCCCCATTTCGCACAAAATCCTATTTTCTCCCCATTTTTGGCGATCCGAGTACCCATTGAGCCCCTAACTCAAATCGATTTCTTTATTTATCTGTTATACCCCATCTCCCCCATGTATTTTGAATTTTATACGCTGATATCATTGTTTGATGTGCAGGCTATCTTGGGGGAGCTTAGGGTAGCTCTTAGACGCGCTATTGGCTTCGTGGAGACGGCGTCTTCGCACCTACCCACTGTTTTGCTCTCGCGGTGTGTTCAGGTACATTCGTTCCATTTTTTTAGCACACCACATTTTTCCATTAGTTGGGTGAGCACTCGGGGCACACATGACGCCCCGTATACGGCCACGCACTCGGGGAGCTTCCATCAAGCGGAAGCGGACGGATGAGCCCAGCCCCTTCCACGCTAGGGAGGACTCCCCTCCACCTTCACCACCTCACCCCACACAGCCATTACCAGCCGACCCCGTCCATCCGCAGCCACTTCCAGCCGACCCCATTCACGCACAGCCACCACCGGCTCCAGCCGTTGGGCCGCTGTGGATTACGTTCAGAAACGACGCACAGTGCGTCTGATTTGAGCGTATCGCCCAGAGCCTGATAGTACCCTCCAGGTTCTCCCATTTAGCTGACCTAGACCACCTGGGGGTACTTGAGGGGATGCTCACGTTGTACGACAACGTGGGTTGGTGAGATTTTCTGTTTGTGTCGGTGGACACCTACGTCCGTCCGACACTCGAGGTACGCAGCTCGATCACCCGGACCAATGAGGGATGCTCCTTTAGACTCATGGATCGAGAGTGTCGGATCACTTTTGATATGCTTAGAGCATTCTTTCAGTGGCCCGCAGTCCCCACGCCCGACCGAGCCTACGCCCACACACACATCCCTCCCCCATCTTTCGATTCCCACGCCTTTTGGGCCAGGATCATGGGTTTACCACACGCCTTTGACCCTAGTAGGGCCAAGGCCTCAGCCATAGTCCACCCCTGCCTCCGCATAGCACAACGCCTTATGGCGACCACCTTTCTAGCGAGGTACGAGCCTGGGACGATGTCTACGCCTGAGCTCTATATGCTCTACGTGATGACTCGCCCCAGAGTTCTAGATAGGGATGGTGTTGCGATGGTCCCCGCCGTTGAGATTGATGTCGTTAGCTGGTTTTTGGACCGTATCATCGTGTCGGTGGGCGCTCGCTCCCCGATATATTGCGGCGGCCTGATCACCCTGCTAGCCCTGATGACCGGCTAGGACCTTCCAGCCAACCTGCGTCGACCTTCGGGCCCCACTTCACTTTCGATAGACGTCATGGCCCGGATGAAGATGCTTCGTCCGCACGGCCAGCGGCACTGGGTATGGTTGCACGGTCCTTTCGGTGCTGACTACATGATCCTCCCGAGCCCCGCTCAGACACACATAGGACCATCACACGATGACTGGCTTCCGGTGATGGATCTCCTGATCCCCGCCGCCTACGTGCTTGAGGCCGAGGAGGCTGAGCAGGCACCCCCTGCACCTGTAGACCCTGTGTTCCCTCAGCCTGAGCCTGCACTTTCTGTCGCTCCCGACACCTCTGTCCCCACTTCTGCCAGTGTCGGGAGTACACTTGCTGAGCCGTCCTCCACGCCCACCACGTCTACCACCACCCCCACCACTGTTGTGCCCCTGTCGGTTGAGCCCCTCACCTCTTTGCTACCCGAGCGTCCACCTTCTATAGTTGAGAGCGGTGAGTCTTCCTTTCCTGATGTCGTACGTTCCCTGTCTAGCTTGTTGTCTGCTGGGATATCACCTTTTGGTCCATTCACTTCCTCCCCAGCGGTCGACCCCTCTGTCTCCACCGTAGCTGTCCTATCTAAGAGTGTCGTGACGTCTATTCCCACGTCTGTGTCACTGACCTCTCTTGCCGCCTCGTCATCGATTTTGTCTTCCACTTCCACTGCTGCTGCTTCCACCTCACACCAGCATGCGTCCCAGCCTCGCACTGAGGCTGCGCATCCACTAGTGAGCACAGCCCCCTTTCCACCCATGCCTGCTGTCCCGATCACCTACACTGCCCGTATCAGACAGCCCCGACCTGCTCAGCCTAGACCTGTCCGTCCCTCCGCTCCACCACCCCCTGACGCCTTAGTTCAGAGCGTTCGTGCTCTTGAGGGGGCGATGAGTAGACTCAGGGGCGATTTTAGGGCTCTGTCTTCCACAGTCACCGCCATGCAGCACCGCCTCGAGTTACTCCCCGGCATTCACTTTTGCCTGACCCAGATTCTCAAGCGACTGCCACGACCACCACCACCCACCCAGCAGACACGTCCACCACCACCACCACCACCACCACCACCTCCGCCTCAGGACGGAGATGGCGCAGCACCACCAGCTTAGGCACACCCTTGATGCCATTGATATTTTTTGCGGTTATGCTGCCCATTCTCTGCTTGGTCGTGATGATTTTTGCCCACCCCCTCCTCCCATCACTATTTTTGTCCACATTTTGATCATATCATTTTATATCCTTTTTTGGGAGTGCGTGAGAGTATTTTTGGTGACACACACATATCTGCATCACTCTTATCCTAGCATGCATCACATTCGCATCATATTTTTCATTTTGTTATTTTTATTTCTTTTTATCATGCATGCATACCCACCCCCTCCCATTACACGTCTCTCGGTGTGCCACACTTCGCACATTGAGGACACTGTGCACTTTAGCTTGGGGGAGTGAGTTCTCACGCTTTCCGCTTTTATCACCTTTATTTTTAGTTTTTTCCACGTTGTTTCCACTTTTGCACCCATTTTTCATCACTTTTTCTTTGTTTTACCATGCATCACGTTTTTCTTATTTTCCTTGTGTGCTGCATTATAAATATCTTTGTTTTTCGTTTATCTTTATTTCTTTCATATTTTGCTAGAAATGATTTTTCTGTGATGATGATGACGTGGTGTTAGCTTTTCTCTATATGCATGCTATATTTGTCTTGTCATAGCTTTTTATTTCTGATATTATATGCTATGTTCTGCTTTGCATTTAGAAATAGTAACCCACTCTCTTTTGCTGTATGAAAATGGATGAAATTCTATTATTAGCTGATGTCTGATGGTTCATATGTATGCTATCGTAGAAAACACACCAAGATTCACGCATTGATTGCTTATATCTGGAGTACTGCTTTCTTTTCTCATATCACTTCTTATTTCATGATTTGTACGCTTCACTTCAGGTTGATTGAATGTTTGCTAGCTTTGATAAATCTGGATTAGTTTACTTTTTGAGATTAAAACTGAGTAGATTATATTACCCTGCTGAAGTTATCATGCAAGTCTTATAGAGTGAACCGAGAGATACATTTATTTCTTTCTCCACATATCTTGAACGTTATTTCTCTATTTTAAATTCATTGGTGAATCTCCCCTTAGCAATTCTATTATTGGCATTCCCCCATTATTATATCACATGCTCCAAATTCCCCAAAACCCAAAGAAAGAAAAAATACTTGTATATCCTTCTCTTTGATTTGGGATCATTGTGTATATATATTATGAAAAAAAAATGAGAAAAAGAAAAGAAAAAGAAAGAGATTTGCGAATAAGTGAAGAAAAGAGAAAAGAAGTTTGAAAACGATCCCATCTTATACCCTTTCTCTCTTTCTTCCTTCTTTTGCTTTTATTTTTGTTTTCTTTGATTTTTGGAGCTTGATAAGAAACAGGGATGTAAATATTGTTTTGTATATGCCACCACGCTTATAGATAAGCTTGGGGGAGAGAATCCAATGATGTCTGAGAGAGTGACTACCTGACGGTGCATGACAACCTAGGCTAAGTAATATTTTATTTTCGGTGAGATTGCTAAAGTTTCACGAAATCCAGAAATCTACGCTTAGCATTCATTTCATGAAAACCACACTTTTTCTATTCTTACTACTCTATCATGTGATATCTCTTATACTCTTTATAGAAAGCATTCAATTGAAAAGTGTGTGATCTACGATATTGTATACCGCTTTAGATGCTTCAGACGATGTTAATCTTAGAATTATTCCATTTTTCATGCTATATTGATATTCTTGGGTTTTCTATTTCAAATGCACCATTATACTATGATATCGAGATAAAAGTCTTTGACATGTGTTTTATATTCGATGCATGCTATATGAGTAAGCAAAACCCACGTCCTGAGAAAAATGATCTAGCAACTTCCCTCTTCGTTTTCTATTTTGTTTTTCGTTTTTCATTTTTCGCCTTTCCATCGTTTTTATTTTATCTTTATCCGCCGGGTTCACTCTTTACTCATCTTCCTCGAGGACGAGTAAGAGGTAAGCTTGGGGGATTTTGATCACTCCGTATTTTACACCTTTTTTCTGCATGTTTGCATGCCATTTAAATCGCTCAAATCATGTTTTTCACGTTTATTTGACAATATTGCGATGCTTTTCCCGATTTGTTGTTTTTGTCGCATTTCAGGAGATTTGGAGCGATTTGAAGTGATTCTGAGATACACCCACTCCGGAGTGTCACCGACGGCTCTCTTGAGGGGTATTCTGCGATTGGAGAGGAGTGGAAGAAGAAAGAACGTCGTAGGAGCGACGAGGAGGCCAACACACGAAGAATGGGCATTTTCAGCATGCCACTCGGCCGAGTGAAGGAGTCACTCGGCCGAGCATAGACCGCCCACTCGGTCGGCCAGATCAGACACGCAACAGAGCCAATATCAGCGTGCACTCGGCCGAGCATTGCCATACCACTCGGCCGAGCACCGAGTCATCCCTCGCCCGAGTGGAGCCAAGACGACGTCAACCAAAACGTCCAACTCTCTGGAATCCGTCAGTCAGCCCCAAAGACCGACTCGGCCGAGTGACGAACGACTGTCCGCCTGAGTGAAGAAAGCCCATTGGCCGAGTGAAGAAAAGTCACTCGGCCGAGTGACCTCCGAGGAGACGACCCCCAAGACCCCCAACTCTCTGGAATTCGTCATGGTCTCTCACTCGGCCGAGTGACATTTGTCACTCGGCCGAGTGAGCCGCACTGCCTGTAGCGTAAACAGCGATTTTGAGGCTGCGCAGGGGCATTTTCGTCAGGGTTTTTTGGGCGATTTTGGGGGGGTATTTAACCCCAGTTTTTAACCTAGTTTAGAGAGCTTTTTCAGAACTTTTGCAGCCCCTTTTGATTAACTTTTTAGGGATTAGATTTAGCTTTTAGGGAGGAGAGAAAAGTGATATTTTGTTGGATGCTATCTTGTTCTTCATTGGTTTGTCTCTCTCCCTCTCAAAAACTCCATTTTTATTGATTTATTGAATATAGCTATGAATTCCATTCATTTTACTTGTGAATTTCTATTGAATTTGATTATGAATTGCGAGTAGTTCTATCGTCTTAGGGCGTAGGGATGAACCCTACGAGCCCTATTTCTAATTTGTGATGAATTGGTGGAATTATTGCTAGGATTGAGTAGGGTTAGTTTGGGATTGATTTAGCACGAATAGCTAGGAATTCATACCGATTGGGATTTGCAAGAGATTGGATCCCAACTCGATAGGAAGCCTTAGAAATTCGAATTGGGTTGCAATTGGATTCCTCTGGAATCGGTTTGCAAGAGATTGGACTGTAACTAGGGTTTTCAATTGCAATTCCATACCAATACCCGTTTGCAAGAGATTGGACGGGTAGGAACTATCCCAACCTAGGTCGTAGCTCGAGTTTGTACGAGAGTGGGCTCGAGACACGATCGAACGATGATGTTGTTCTTCACGCTAGCTTGCCTAGGTTAGGGTTTGCAAGAGATTGGATCCTACCCTAGGTTTGCTATAGACCGGCAATAGTGCGAGAGCGTGAGCTTGGTTCTACATTTAGTTGCAACTAGTTCACACGAATTTCAAGTCTAGCAATTGTGAAACCTACGAATCACAATGATGAGATACGGCAAGTAGCGGGGATTCCCTATCCCCTAGGCGTCTTTATTAATTTGTTATTTCTTTCGTTTAATTGAACGACTGTGACCGCATTACTGCGAACATTTCTCGACTTTTCCTATAGCCAGGTGATTGAAGAAGACACTGTTATTAGGCCTCCCTGTGTTCGATACCCGCTCGTCGCTACACCGTGCGCTTGCGGTAAGACTACAGTGTCACCGCTCTGGGACGTGTATCCGGGGCGCGACCAGTGGATAGTCGACTGATGAAGCAAAAACAGTCGATTGTTAAACCAACATGCCACTGTAATTCCTTCGACAGGCGACTGGCCAAGAGATGGGTAAGTTAGACAAATACTGGAAATCTCACAAGTAACAGGACAGACGACTGATGCAAGGAACACAGTCGACTGTTAATCATAACAGGCGACTATAAATCCTTAAACAGACAACTGTCAAGAGCATGAGAAATTTTCAGAGAACTGAGTCAAAGAAATGACTTACAGACAGGCGATTGTTGCAGCATAGACAGTCGATTGATCTAAGAGACAGTCGACCGTATATACAACATAAGTCGACTGGCCGTAAAAGTCAGATCAAACATTGTTAGGGCAAAGAATATACAGGCGACTGATTGACAAAACACAGTCGACTGTCACAAGGACATGCGCCTGTGAATCGTTCATCAGTAGCCTATGCGAAGTAATCAGAAAAGGCCCAAAACTATATTGTAAAAGTCTGTGCATAACAGGTGACTGTAGAACAACACATAGTCGACTGTTTTTGAGACCGACGACTGTAAACTGTTAAGCAGTCGACTGTTATAAACAATCCTTGCACAACCAATAGAGAAATGAATTGGAGTCAAAGGACAATTGATCTAATGGAGTCCTATGACTGAATGTAGATGTGTGTGAGTGCTCCATCAAAGTTCTACTTCTAAGCTACATACTAGAAGAGATAAAAGAAAAATTACATTGACGAATAATCTCTTCTTTCCATCGTATGAGCTTGAAGTCTTCACGGAGCTTCAATCATTATCTACGATCACCCAATTCATGTCATTTGCCTTCAATGACGTTTGAGAGTCATCCATTACAGGTAGATCTTCATAAATAGCTTAGGC
The DNA here is from genome assembly GCA_030789695.1 of Scilla litardierei. Taxonomy (NCBI): domain Eukaryota; kingdom Viridiplantae; phylum Streptophyta; class Magnoliopsida; order Asparagales; family Asparagaceae; genus Scilla; species Scilla litardierei. The sequence continues at coordinate 59,705,160 of CM061138.1, forward strand.
AATGGATTAACTGCAAAATAGGGGATTAGTCACAAGTATTTATGTTTGCTCATCATTAACACCAAGTAGGGAGAAGTCCAATACTCAACATTCTCCCCCTTTTTGATGATGACAAACAAACATAAACAAAAAGATAAATAATTGTGCACAATGATAACTTACTTCCCCTACATAGATGCCAATCAAGTTAGTCAACAAATATTAGGTCATCTTCATATCAATTGAAGCAAATGAGTTAGGACCCATGAATATAAATTCTAAAGATCTAGGAATTACAATCCCTATTCATTGTAATCTTACTCCCCCTGAATCTAAGGCAACGTAAATCTTAGATTCAAGCGTTAGAACAACTTAGCATATCCATTATGAATCTTGTATGTTTATTTCTCTCCCCCTATGGCATTATCCATAAAGGTGGGAGCAAATAACAAAAACAATAATAGTGCTAAATAAGAACTAACAACAATCAAGGAGAATAAAGATATATCAAGTCAAAAACTCATAAAATCACATCATATACATATGTGAGTAATGAAATTGAAGTCCAATATCAACATTAGATATATACACAAAAAATTTTCAAAAGAGATTTCACAAATGCATCGTACCAGAGTTAGCATGATAAAACGAATACCAAATTCATATATTGTCTCAAAAGCACATCAGAGAGAGTATAGCATACATGGAGACAATATATCATACATCACACAGATAAGATAATCAGTATAGCATAGTGTGACACAAGATAAACAACAACATCATATATAGATATATAAAAGATGAGTGCATCATCGGGTGGACATCTACATGTCCATCACAAAAAGATACATCATGATCAAGACAAAAAATATCATCATGACGACAGCGAAGTACAACACCATACATATATAAAGTCACTGACAACATCATCCAGCATACATCAAAAAATCAATCATCACCAAAATAACACCACTCAAACACCTATCTAAGAGTGAGCGTCTCCAGGGGCTGCAGAAGAAGAAGCAGGCTCTGTGACAGCAGGTGTATCCTCTTGAGGAGGGTCAGAGGAAGCAACAGTAGTAGTAGCAGCATCAGCAGCAACATCCTGAGTAGAAGCTACACCAGGAGGCTCAACGACATCAGTGGGCTGAGGAGGAACATGAAGCTGGGAAACAAACTGTCTCAGATCCTCATGGAAGGGTATTCCCTGATGGAGGAAAGAGAGGGACAACAATCTGTAAATACCAGAGACCATCTCCAAAAGAATATCACGAGATGGTGGAGCAGAGGATGAAGGCAGGTCAGCTGGAGGAACAGTGGATGAGGACGGAGCTGAAGTAGATTTCATCTTCTTCGAGGCAGTCTGCAGAGCCGAAAAAGATTTCGACTTTGCAGAAGTGTCAAGGAGAGGACCAAAGGGCATGGGCTCGTAACGAGTCAAATCAACACCAAAATGATGGAGACATGAGTCAGAAGACCACCGTAAGGAATGTGAGACGAGGAGGTCGTGAACTCAACCCTGTCCATCCTATCAAGGAGGACACCGGCACAGTTCACGGGCATGCCAGAGAAAATAGCATACATACACTTCAGTATTTCCTGAGATGACTGGTCAGATGATCCATATCTCGACAGGATGTTGGACTTCACCACTAGGTGAACATCCCAACCTCTCGCAGAGAACATAGATGACCTGACACCCGAATCAAGAGCTAAAGGTACCTCTCGAAACATATCCCGGAGGACAGACTGGTCAAGGTCGTCAATATCAGAGATGCTGATATCAGAGGGAAGGGAACCAACAGAGGGAATCCTAAGAATAGTCCTTAAGAGAGAGGGAGTGATCTGAATGTGGGTTCCCTGAACGACAGTATCAAGGATGTCGGAAGACGAATACTCACCGCAAACACGGTTCGCATAGAAGAGCTTCACCAGAAATGGATAGGCTCTGGGGGACTCGCTCTGAGAGAAGCGAAAAAGATCGGCTAGGTGAGTAGCAGAAAGAATGTCAGAAAGCCTCTCAGCAGTGAAGGCGGGGAAAGCAATGTATCGCTTCCTAAGAAGGTTGATCCCTAGAAGAGAGTGAAATTTTTCCAAGCAGAGATCGTCTCGGCAAACGGGAACTAGGGGATCAGAGGGGGGTACGACAGGAGGCTCTTCTGAAGAACTCGAAGCTGAAGGGGAGTGATGGGGGTTCTCAGCAGCAGGCTCACTGATGTGCACACCAGTGGGCTTGATGACGTGCGTTTATATTTCATATATTCACGCACGTTTTCTTTTGTGTTTTTTCGTGTTTTTCCGCCGTCTTTTTTTCGTTTTCTTGTATTTTCTCGTTTTCTTTCACTTTTCTCTATTTATCCATGATTGCAGGGGATTGACCACGTAGGGGACGTTTAACGATGATATCCCAAGTCCCCGGAGCAACGGGAGAAGTCACGCGTGATCCAGGGGGTCAAACGTCGAAGAATTCATCTTTCAGCCCCTCACCCGGTCGGTTGGTCATCTCCAACCGATCGGGTGATGCACGCGTGCACCACCCGGTCTCAGCCGGAGCTCACATGGAAGTCACCCGATCGGTTCGCAGACCGGTTTAGCGGGGGCATGTTCTCTGTTTTCTCGAGCAAAATGCCAACCGATCGGGTGACTCTCACCCGATCGGTTCATCTGTAGCTGAAGATGAAGAGCTGAAGACACGGGAGCCAAACCGATCGCTTCACCCGACGGCTCCAAGATCCAACCGGTCACTCAAGAACTCACCCGACCGGTTCATGTGATCGGGTGAAAGCTCGCCGTTTTCTGTTATTATTTTGTAACGGATCAACCGATCGGTTGACTTGTCAACCGATCGGTTGATGCGAGAGTCTATAAATAGAACTCCTAGGGTTCCAGAAACGAGAGCTGCTAGTTTTTTTACTGTTTTCTCACTTTGTGACGGCTGTAATTGTTACTCTTTTGTAAGTTTTCAGATCTTTCTCAAATTTTAGTATTGTCTTATCTACTCTATTACTTCCGCATTGCAATTGTCCGATTATGATTCCAACGGTTAATTTTTATTTAGATCGATTTTTCATGGATTTTTGTGAGTAGTTCCCAAATCTGGGATTTTGGTGGAAACCCCTTCGGAGGCTCTTCCCGATGCGTCCATAGGGTTAGGAAATCGATAGGGATTAGGAATCTAACGGTTACGCGGGGTGTTTCATTGTCATCGACGGGAAAAAGACCGCCTTTGACCGTTGGGCCAAGGGGGAATAAACTTGGCGGTTGACTCCCTAGCCATAGCTCACACCCATAGCGTAGACGTCGAATCCTAGCACGCGGGAGCGGCAGGATGAGACGTTGGGAGTTATCGTTGCGGGCTTAGTGCTCCTGGGATCGATCAGTGTTAATGGACACGGGAGTGCCCACTGATTGAATCCGGGAAGTCCGGTGTATCATCGTAGGCACCGACCGGAATATCGGGCCCATGGGACGCCGGTACCACTTTCAGAGGCAACGTCTCACCATTAGACCCTAATCCCGATCGCTATCCATACCCGTAGGCCGTATCGATGAGAGTTTCTCGTCGGGTTGGAAACCAAAGTCCCGGGTTTTCTTTCTTGTTGTTCATACCCTTCATTTCTTTCCGTGACAACCATTTACCGATTCGGGCTAGCTCGCCCCTCGGGGTGATTTAGGTCCTACCTGACCCCAGCACAACCTCGCCTCCCTGAGTTCGATATTCCTGCACCCTACACTAACCGTGCACTTGCGGTAAACCGACACCGCGCCCACACCGCAGAAGCGGGGGCGCCGACCAAGTCTATGGTGCCGTTGCCGGGGAGGCAACGTGCTTGTTATTTTAGGATCTCTTGAACCCTCGTGTCTAGCTCTCATCCCTACCTCGCGATAATTTTCGCATTCTCCTTTTTTCTTTTTATTTTTTTTTCTTATTTTTTTTTCTTATTTTGTCTGTTTCTTTCCCACTTGTCGCTTCACGGGTGTTTGTTGTTTTTCATGCGCAGGAGTTCAAGGAGTCTTGACGACTTGATTCCCCTCGATCCAGAGATTAACGCCACCCTTAGGCGTTTGGCCGCCGAGAAGCGAAGAAGAGAGGATCCCGAATCCATGGAAGAGAACACCCCACCTCACAAGTCTCTGTTGGAGTACTCGATGCCATCCATCGAGTCGACTTCCGCCATCCGTTCTCCAGCTATTGCGGCCCAAAGCTTTGAGCTAAAGCCGTCTCTAGTGACATGGATCCAGCAGGACCAGTTTGCGGGTGCACCCATGGAGAGCCCGATCGAGCACCTAGACTCCTTCTTGGAGAAATGTGACACCTTCCAGATTAATGGTGTCACGACAGAGGCTATCCATCTGAAGCTGTTCCCCTTCTCTTTGCGAGATAAAGCCAAGCAATGGCTTAGGGGGAAGGACCCCAACACTTTCAACACCTGGGAGAAGCTCTCCAACGCTTTTCTGACGAAGTTCTTTCCTCCGGGGAAGACCATGAAGTTGAGGAGTGAGATCTCCTCCTTCTCCCAGGCCAGCCACGAGTCCTTGCATGAAGCTTGGACGAGATATAAAGAAATGCAAAGAAGATGCCCTCACCATGAGCTTCCGAAGTGGCAGATTATTAATCTGTTCTACAATGGGTTGAGGGATGACCTGAAATCTTCTATGGACGCCACGGCTGGGGGTTCCTTCATGTCTAGGAGCGAGGAAGATGCCGGACATATTCTGGAAAATATGGCATCTAACAATGAGCGGTGGTGTGACGAGAGAGCCACACCAAGATCCGGGGGTATACACAGAGTCGAGGACGTCGACAAACTTTCAAGCAAGTTCGACTTGCTTTCGACCCAGATCTCCGCACTAATGGTAGGAGCCGGTGGGGCCGGTACACAGCAAATTTCTGCGGTAGAGTCCGAATTCTTTGGGGAATTCGACGGTGGTGACATCTCACCACCGTTGGATCAGGCGAGCGCACTATTTTACAACCCCACGGGAAATGCGCCGTATCCACCAAGGACCAATTCCAACCCGGTCTACTCTCCAAACAACCGGAACCACCCCAACTTCAGTTACCGGCCACCATTTCAGCCCTCACCGCCTCAGCAGCCGTAGCAACAAACTTATCAGCCGGCTAGGCCACAGCAGAGCCCGGTTCAGCAGCAACCATTTCAGCAGCAACCATTTCAGCAACAACCTCAGCAACAATTTTACGCCCCTAGGAATCCGCAGCCGTTCCAGCAGCAGCAGCAGTATGGCCAACAGAGGGCCGTCTCTCCGGTTGAGTCTCTCTTGACTCAATATATTACCAACCAGGAGAAGATTAAATCAAAAGCTGGAAATGGGTCAGGGGACCCTCACGGACCAAGTAACCCAGCTGGGGTTACAAGTGGCGAACCTTTCAAGGTCACAAAACCAATTACCGCCACAACCGGAGGTGAACCCGAGGGGAGCAACCCAAACATCGGCACTCGTGCACGAGCACGCGAATGTGTCCGCTATCGTTCTGAGAAGCGGGACACAAATTCCTACTAGAGTGCCCCCTAGCAAACCGAAAGCACCATTGGTCGTTGAGAGACTGATCGAAAAATCAAACGACGCCGGAGCTTCGTCATCAAATCCTATGACTCCGGAGGGAGTCTCTGAAGAAGAGAAGAAGAAGAAGGAGGAAGGGAGCCCGAAAGTGTTCAAACCAGTTGTGCCATTTCCACAACGGTTAGTTCAGGCCAAAATTGATGAGAAATATGGCAAGTTCTTCACCATGGTCAAGGACCTAAGCCTGCAAATCCCCTTCCTAGAAGCAATCGAAACAATCCCCTCCTATGCAAAATTCCTGAAAGATTTGGTGACTAGAGGGTCTAGAAAGGAGAAAGTAGTGTTGACGGCGGAATGTAGCGCTCTCATCCAGAGGGCAAATCCGCCGAAACTCAAGGACCCGGGGAGCTTCTCAATTCCTTGCACGATCGGGGCAGTAAAGATTCATCGTGCACTCGTCGATCTCGGAGCGAGTGTTAGTTTGATGCCCTTGTCAATGTATAGAAGGATAGGAATGGGTGATTTGGAGCCCACCGGTATGACCCTACAACTAGCTGACCGGTCGGTCAAATATCCGGTGGAAATTGTGGATGACCTCCCCGTAAATGTAAGAGGGGTGCATGTGCCAGTGGACTTCGTAGTCATGGACATGCCTGAAGACACACACACCCCCATCATCCTGGGACGGCCTTTCATGGCCACTGCTGACGTTTTAATAGATGTGAAGAACGGAAAACTCTCTTTAAACGTCAGCGGAGAAAAAGTTGAGTTTGATCTGGGGTTATCCATGAAGCACCCCGATCCCCCAGATGACCCTCGGTGCAATTTGCTTGAGGTAGAAGAGGAAAAAGCTGCTGAAGAGAGCTCCTGGGAGATTCTCTTAAGAAACCCCCCGATGACTTGGGGGATTCAGATGATGGAGACGGCCCCAAGAACAAAGAAGCTGCTAGAAAAGCGAGTGCAGCAAGAACGGCCCCTCCCGGGTTCCCCAAGGCTCCTCCTGCGAGGAGAACGGGGAAAGAGCCCATGGACCTCACTAAAGACGAGGTCCGGATCCTAAAGAAGATGGCGGGAAGCGCCAACATGAAAGAGAAGCCCCCGGATCCCAAGAACAAGGGGAGGGTAGTCGAGCAAGTATTTCTCCAGCCGCTGACTACTCCAAAGGCCTTCAGCTCCAATGAAGAAGAGATGCCGAACTTCGGGCATCACCCGTATCAACCACCATGAACATCTCTTGCGGGCGTCGAGCCAACGACGTTAAACAAGTGCGCTTCATGGGAGGCAACCCATGTTCTAAACTTTTCCCCATTTTTAGCGTTATTTTTTACTTTATTTTATCTATTTTTATAAATAAAATCAACCGCGAGAACATCCGTTCGGGGACTTAGACAAATCTGTTGGTCTTTGCAGGAAACAAAGCCCCAACCGATCGGGTGGCAACTCACCCGATCGGTTGGGATGTATCAGATACAAGCCGAGAACTGTCCCCAAATGAACCGATCGGTTGAAGAATGAGGAGACCGGGTGACAGACCGGGTGAGCTGGGGAGAACTCTCGGAAATTTTTGGGGAATATCAACCGATCGGTTGAGTTCGAGCGCGATCGGTTGATGCGACCGGGTGAGCAGCCCTAAGTTCTCGGGAAAATGAGTGGAGCGGCCAACCGATCGGTTGACAAGTCAACCGACTGGTTCACCTGTAGCAATTCTTCGGCAAGAAATTTCGACCTAACCGTCAACCGATCGACTTAAAACCCTATAAATACCCCCCGACACCCGCTCGTTTTCATCCTCACCCGATCGCCAAAATCGCCGTCGTTTCGCCTTCCTCTCCTCCCAACGACCGATTCTCACTCCCCCACGTCCTCTACTCCTCCATTACTCCCTCTCTCCACCTCCTCCATCAATCCCTCCATCATCTACACCCTCTCTCTCCTTCCATTTCAAACTTCTGACCTAATTTTCCCCCAAACCACACCCATCCGAAAATTCTTGCCGAAGGAGATCGCCGCGGCTCCATGCTACTCTCATTACACAGTGTGGGGGCATCATCACGATCATCTGCTCTCACGCCCAATTCAATATTACCATCCCCAATAATCTTCCAGCTGCCGCAGGACCCTCACAGCTTGATATTGATGTACTGCGGCACATCCACATGATTAGACCCCACTCGGATGGTCGCTTCATCTTTAATTATGGCCATCCCCCAGCCCCTTACACCATTCTGCCCAACCCCGCTCGCATGACCATTGCTCTTGTGAGAGATTGGACCTTCCCTCCTGATCCCAACTTCTTAGCGGGGTTGAATCTTCCTTTCCTTCCCGCAGACGCACGCAGACCACCGTCCCCTGTAGCCCACTTAGGCGAGCAGGATATCCCTGCGTCTGGGGGAGATTTAGGGGCTGGCCCGAGTCGTCCTGTTTCTGCTCCGGGACCGATCACGTCTGTGCACCTCCTTGCGGCCATTTCTGGCCTTGTCTCCTGTGCCGGCATGACCACTGCCGCCGGCACCTCTTCGACCTTACCTGGCGGTGCCACTTCTGCCTCACGTCAGTCCACTTCTTTTGGTCGCCGTCAGGTCTCTGCCCGTCTAGGTCTTGAGAGAGAGGTCGCTGCCCTTCGTGAGCTCTCCATGTCCTCTGCCTCTTCGGACCCATCACCATCCTCCTTTATTACTCACCCACGTTTCCTCGCACTTGAGAGGAACGTGGCCGCCATTCTTCGCCTTCTCACTCATATCCATGGACCACCTCCACCTTCACCACCTCCACCTTCACCACCCCGGCGATCTTCTCCTCCACCCTCCCACACATCCCCACATCCATCACCCCCCTCACCACATTCTTCTCCTCCCTCTTCTAATCCCATCCCGGCATCCACTTCACCCCTCCCGACCACTTCCACCGCACCCACGCTACCTCCTCCCTCCTCCTCTGTCACTCCATACGTGCGCCGGAGGAAATTGCCGGTGCGCTCCAGATCCCTCCCACCACCTCCCACTACCGTCACCACCGCATCTTCTTCCTCTATTTCTATTCCTCTCACCACCGCCTTGATCGCCTTCCTACCACCACCGACACTCCTCCCATTGTTCACACCATCGCTGCCCCTATTCCTTCGCCTCGTTCCCCACTTCTCCGCACACCCCCAGCCTCCCCCGACCACCCATCCACACCCTCTTCCGAGGAGGACGAGGACTCACCTTCTCCTGCTTTCTGATTTCTCCTTGTTTGTTTTTGACTCCCCCTTGCATATCTCTGGATTTCATTGATCATATCATTTCGCTAGCACTGTCTGGTCTAGCTTGGGGGACGTCTATTTTGGTGTGCTTTCGTGTTTTGTTTATTTTTCTCATTTTTGTGTGTGTGCTTGTTTTTCATTTTTTGAGTGTCGTGTCGTGTGACTTTATTTTTATTTTCGTGTTGTTTGATTTTGATTTTAATCTTTCTTTCTTTTTCAATTTCATCTATGTGGTTTTCTCGTTTTCATTTCTTTTTGTGTCAGTGCGTATTCCCCCCCATTTTCATTGCCCTCCCGTACTCACTCATATTGCATTGAGGGCAATGCAAACTTCAGCTTGGGGGAGTCGCACTGTGTGCGTCGTTTGAGTCCTTCTTTTTCGTTTTTTTGTGTCGTTTTCATCGTGTCTTTATTTTTTTATTTTCTTCTTTTTAGCTCTTTCTCCTAGAGATGAATCCTATGATGAATCGCCACAAAGTCACACACACCTAGCATTGCATCGATAATCACACTCACTAACCCTAGGATTTCGAGTCCTCTTGCATTTCACGCATTGTGGGTCCACTTAGCTTTCTTGTGAGTCGTGCGTCGTGCCTATCTATTTGGTGTGCTTCTGCTTTGTGATTTTACTTTATATACCTGTCCAGGAATGACCCCTAGATTATCATGCTTCGATTTGAATATGGGGTATTTGTTTCTACTATATGCATGCTATATTTATATCGTATATTTCAATTCGCATGCGTCCGGATTCCACAATTAAGGACTAGGATAACCCATTTAGCCTATGCTCTATTTAGCGAGAATAGTTTCCTTTGCCCGAGTGTTTAGATTTCGACTTCTTTTTTGTTTTACTTGGTGCAAATCCCCTCGTCGTGTACCGTTCTCCCACTTGGGAGAGTGCACATGTGTATAGCCAAAAACCCAAAAATAAAAAAAAAATATAGAAAAAAGGAAAAGAAAAGCCCAAAAAGAGAGGAAAAGAAAAATTTTGTATAGCCAAAAGGCCAAAAAAAATACAAATGCCCAAAACCCAAAAAAATTTCCGTGTGAATATTTTTTCCTACTTACCGAGAATAAAGGGAAGGCGAGAATTTGCACAGAGTGTTCTACTCCACATCATCTCAACCCCCATCGCTATCGAAAACACTTGGCTTAGAAACTTTTTAGCTAGTATCTAGGTTATAGTGGCGTGATTTCCTTAACCCTAGTTGTGGAGTCCCTGACGCATGATATGTTTCGATTCTCTCTATTCTCATGCATGCTTGAACTATAAATTCGCCGCTTAATTCAATTCGAATCGATATTTGGGTCATATCTTGGATTTGTGTATATCGAGCCTCATAGCACATTGTAGAAAGCGACACCATTTGCTAGCACACGACCACACTCACTCGCGCTTCACCGCGTGGGCCCACGACACTTATTTGGACTCGTTTTCCTAGGTTTAGTGGTGTGATTTGGCGTTTGCTTGCTTGGTGTGTCGTTTTTGATTTTGGTGGCTCTAACGGATGATCTAGGATTTAGAGTTTTCTTTTTCTTTCTTCCTCTCTATTTTTTCCTTCCGAGCTCTTACTCTCACTCGTCTTCCTCGAGGACGAGGAAGAGTTCAGCTTGGGGGATTTTGGCGTGCGTTTATATTTCATATATTCACGCACGTTTTCTTTTGTGTTTTTCCGTGTTTTTCCGTCGTCTTTTATTCGTTTTCTTGTATTTTCTCGTTTTCTTTCACTTTTCTCTGTTTATCCATGATTGCAGGGGATTGACCACGTAGGGGACGTTTAACGATGATATCCCAAGTCCCCGGAGCAACGGGAGAAGTCACGCGTGATCCAGGGGGTCAAACGTCAAAGAATTCATCTTTCAGCTCCTCACCCGGTCGGTTGGTCATCTCCAACCGATCGGGTGATGCACGCGTGCACCACCCGGTCTCAGCCGGAGCTCACATGGAAGTCACCCGACCGGTTCGCAGACTGGTTCAGCGGGGGCCTGTTCTCTGTTTTCTCGAGCAAAATGCCAACCGATCGGGTGACTCTCACCCGATCGGTTCATCTGTAGCTGAAGATGAAGAGCTGAAGACACGGGCGCCAAACCGATCGCTTCACCCGACGGCTCCAAGATCCAACCGGTCACTCAAGAACTCACCCGACCGGTTCATGTGATCGGGTGAAAGCTCGCCGTTTTCTGTTATTATTTTGTAACGGATCAACCGATCGGTTGACTTGTCAACCGATCGGTTGATGCGAGAGTCTATAAATATAACCCCTAGGGTTCCAGAAACGAGAGCTGCTAGTTTTTTTACTGTTTTCTCACTTTATGACGGCTGTAATTGTTACTCTTTTGTAAGTTTTCAGATCTTTCTCAAATTTTAGTATTGTCTTATCTACTCTATTACTTCCACATTGCAATTGTCCGATTATGATTCCAACGGTTAATTTTTATTTAGATCGCTTTTTCATGGATTTTTGTGAGTAGTTCCCAAATCTGGGATTTTGGTGGAAACCCCTTCGGGGGCTCTTCCTGATGCATCCATAGGGTTAGGAAATCGATAGGGATTAGGAATCTAACGGTTACGCGGGGTGTTTCATTGTCATCGGCGGGAAAAAGACCGCCTTTGACCGTTGGGCCAAGGGGGGAATAAACTTGGCGGTTGACTCCCTAGCCATAGCTCACACCCATAGCGTAGACGTCGAATCCTAGCACGCGGGAGCGGCAGTATGAGACGTTGGGAGTTATCGTTGCGGGCTTAGTGCTCCCGGGATCGATCAGTGTTAATGGACACGGGAGTGCCCACTGATCGAATCCGGGAAGTCCGGTATATCATCCTGGGCACCGACCGGAATATTGGGCCCATGGGACGCCGGTACCACTTTCAGAGGCAACGTCTCACCATTAGACCCTAATCCCGATCGCTATCCATACCCGTAGGCCGTATCGGTGATAGTCTCTCGTCGGGTTGGAAACCAAAGTCCCGGGTTTTCTTTCTTGTTGTTCATACCCTTCATTTCTTTCCGTGACAACCATTTACCGATTCGGGCTAGCTCGCCCCTCGGGGTGATTTAGGTCCTACCTGACCCAAGCACAACCTCGCCTCCCTGAGTTCGATATTCCCGCACCCTACACTAACTGTGCACTTGCGGTAAACCGACACCGCGCCCACACTGCAGAAGCGGGGGGCGCCGGCCACTTGCGCTGACGAGTGATCAAAGGCCGAGCCTCGGAAGAGGAAGCTGAAGGAGAGTAACCCTGTGAGGAAGAATGCACGGGCGATTCAGCATGCTTGGTTCGAGCTTGATAAGGTTTCTTCTTCTTGGCTATTAGTTTCTTGGGTTCCCTAGGTCGTTTAGGAGCAAATACTTTCTCTTTTCCCTTACCCTTGGGTGACATGGGATTGAGAGAGAGAGAGAGAGAGAGAGAGAGAGAGAGAGAGACGATACACAGAAATCAGAAGACAATGAACCGAACGAACGGCTAGAGAGAGAGAAGCAAACCAAGTAGAGAAGCAACGACGAACGGGGAGGAGGAGATCGACGGCAACGACAGCATGAAATCGACTCACGAAGGGAAGAAGATCGACGGCTTTGGAGGAGAAATTGAGCGGGGATACGAAGCGGTCGAATCGGATGAGAGAGAGTCGACGTGGGGAAATGATCGGGCATACTCGAATATAAAAGTTGGGGAATGAATCTGGGCCGTTGGATTAATGAATCAGTGGCTCAGATCAAATCACATGAACCGTCACAACAGAAGACAGTCGACTGATGAACAAAAGTCAGTCGACTGGATGAAGTTATAACAAAAAAGCTCAGAAAGATGGGCAGTCGACTGGCAAGTAACATCAAGTCACCTGTCCATTGGACAGTCGACTGACATATACACAACAGTCGGCTGGCCGAGAATTAATACAGTTCATCAAAACAGCAGAGAACACTGTAAAAATTCAACAGAGAAACAGTCGCCTGATGACTAAAATGTAGTTGCCTGTTAAACTAACAGTCGACTGTAAAACAGTCATCAGTCAGCTGTGCAAAAGATACAAATTCTCAGACTGAGGAGATAGAGTAGGGCAGTCGACTGGCGAAGGTAGGACAGTCGTCTGTCCTGGTCCAAAAATACACAGTGAGATAGAATTCCAGAGAATAAGACACTCACCCTAGGACCTATACTCTAATTTTAAATATAACGTAAAATCAGTATATAGACAATAACTCCATTGAAACACAAATCACTACCATCAATATCAAAAACTCATGAAATCATTTAAATCACAATTGACTTTCTTAAAATATAAATATAATAAAGCACATGAAGATAGGCAACAAAAAGATATGAGCTCAAAAAGGAGTTATAACATGAAAGATTGAGCTTCTAGATTTCAGATTCACCCATAATTCCTAATTCTCCACGCAACCTCACAAATGAATCTTCTTTAAGAGGTTTAGTGAAGATATCAACAATTTGTTTTTGGGTTTCAATGTACTCTAAGATGATGTTCTTCTTAGCTACATGATCATTGATAAAATGGTGTCTCACGTCTATGTGTTTGGTACGGAGTGATGTACCAGATTCTTGGAAAGACAAATAGTACTTTGATTATCAACTATGATAGGGTAAGTATCATAATTGTCACCATAGTCATTAAGAGTGTGTCTCATCCAAAGAACTTATGCACATGCAAGACCCGCGGAAATATATTCCGCTTCAGTCGCGGACAATGACACCGAATTCTGTTTCTTAGAAAACCAAGAAACTAAGGAATTTCCTAAGAAATGGCAAGTGCCACTAGTACTTTTCCTGTCGGACTTGCATCCGGCAAAGTCGGCATCACTATATGAGATTAACTCATATGTGCTAGACTTAGGGTAAAGTAACCCATAATCTAGAGATTGATTGATATAACGAAATATTCGTTTAACCGTAATCAAGTGTGACTCCATAGGTCTTACTTGATATCTAGCACAAAGGCATACAGAAAACATTATATCGGGCCTACTAGCGGTTAAGTAAAGTAAGCTACCGATCATACCTCGATATAGACGAACGTCTACATCTTTTCCGCTTTCATCCTTGTGTAGATGAGGAGTAGTACTCATGGGAGTCCTTTTGCTCGAAGACGATTCCATCCTGAATCGATTAATAAGCTCCCCTGTGTACTTTGTCTGATGTATGAATGTGCCATTCTCCATTTGTCGAATTTGCAATCCAAGGAAGTAGGTGAGCTCTCCCATGTGGCTCATCTCAAACTCATCCTTCATAGACTTGGAAAATTCTTGACAAAGATTAAAGTTAGTAGAACCGAAAATAATATCGTCTACATAAACTTGAATAAAAAGAATGTCATTTTCATAATCTTTAATGAAGAGTGTAGAATCAACTTCTCCCATTTTAAAACCTAAATTCAAAAGAAAAGTCTTAAGTCGATCATACCAAGCTCTAGGAGCTTGTCTCAATCCATACAATGCTTTCTTAAGTTTGAAAACATGGTTTGGAAATTTTTCATGAATAAAACCGGGAGGTTAAGAAACATAAACTTCTTCATTGACAAACCCATTTAAAATGCACTTTTAACATCCATTTGAAATAGTTTAAAATTCTTATGGGATGCAAAAGATAAAAGCAACCTAATAGCTTCTAATCTAGCTACATGGGCAAAAGATTCTTCGAAATCAATACCTTCCTCTTGCCGGTAGCCTTGAGCTACCAACCTTGCTTTGTTCCGTGTGATTACATCGTTTTCATCAGTCTTGTTCTTGAAGATCCATTTGGTCCCAATGACTTGGTGACCACTTGGAAGAGGTACGAGTTCCCAAACTTCGTTTCTCTCGAATTGCATTAGTTCTTCTTCCATTGCCACTATCCAAGAGCTATCCTCGCAAGCTCTTGGATGTTCTTTGGCTCAATGGTAGATACAAATGCGCAATCAGAGAATTCTTCAATTCTCGATCTCGTTCGAACACCCACACTAATATCTCCAATAATTTGGTTATGGGGATGATTGCGAACGGTCGGGTAAGCTTTGGGTATACCTGGATCACTAGGAACAACTTCAACAACTTCGTTAGAAGTGTTAGTCTCAACAATAGAATCATTAATCTTAACATTATTAAGAGAATCACAAAGAATATCTACATTATCATCATCAACATGAGGAAAATCAAAATCTTCATAAAAAGATACGTGAAGTGATTCCTCAATCGTTGAAGAAGTTTTGTTGTATATTCGGTAGGCTTTGCTACGTGTGAAATATCCAACAAAAATTCTTTCATCGGATCTTGGCTCAGACTTGTCTAAATTACCAAATGTATTCTTTATAAAACATTTTGAACCAAAAACACGAAAATATTTTACTTGAGGCTTTTTATTATAAAACAACTCAAAACAAGTTTTGTTCGTTCGGGGTCTCAATAGGATCCTATTGAGCACATAACATGCCTTGTGCACCGCCTCTGCCCAAAATTGTAGTCATAAATGACTATCATAGAGCATAGAGCATGCACACTCAATAAGAGTCCTATTCTTTCTCTCTACAACACCATTTTGTGGTGGTTTACAAGGAAAGGAAAAATTATGATCCCGGAGTCATCACAAAACTTAGTAAAAGACTCATTCTCAAATTCTCCTCCATGATCACTACGAATAGTGATAATAGTGGATCCTAAAAGATTCTGAATCTTCTTTGCAAATTTGGTAAACTCTTCATGAGCTTCATTCTTATTAGTTAAGAATGAAACCCAAGTAAATCTAGAAAAGTCGTCAACGACAACTAATCCATAATGAGCATTACCTAAAGAAGCGGTTCTAGTTGGCCCAAATAAATCTAGATGAAGAAGTTCTAGGGGCCTCTTAGAAGTAATCCCTTCTTTAAGCTTAAATGAAGATTTACTTAGTTTACCTCTTTGACATGAATCACAAAAGTTTTTCTTATTAAAAGCAATCTTATGAAAACCTTTGACTAGATCATGCTTATCTAACTTATATAAGTGCTTGAAGTGAACATGACCAAAACGACGATGCCATAATAGATGTTCACTTGTGTTAGCAATTAAGCAATGTTCTACGGTTTTAGGCAAGCTCAAATAATAAATATTTTTACGCCTAATACCGGAAAATAAAACATTTGAATCACAATCAACAATAGTACACAATCCTTCTCCAAAGTTAACCTTGTAACCTTTGTCACAAAGTTGACTAATGGAAATGAGATTGTGACACAAACCACTAACAAGATAAACATTAGTAATTAAGGGTTTGGAAGGATTACCAACGATACCTACTCCAATGATGGTTCCCTTTTTATTACCTCTAAAAGTGACCGTTGCACCATCCTTGATGCTAATCACTTCGGAGAGCAACGAGGGATCTCCCGTCATGTGTTTGGAGAAACCGCTATCAAGAATCCATCCTTTCCCTTTAGAGCTAATAAGACATTTATTGCTCTTCTCTTTCTCTTGGGTACCTATATAATATACCATAAGCTTATGGTACCCAATGTTTGTTGGGTCCAAGGGGATTAGCCCTTTGAAAGCCAAGTCCAAGTGGACTTCAGCTTCCTAACATTATTTTTATTCCTAATCACATCATGGAAATAGGAATCAATATAAGCATTCCAAACATTTAGGCTAGTGTTCTTAGGACCCCAAATTGTGTAAGTTTTGGGAGTCCTATTCCTAGTTGCATGCATACTTGTTGGATTTCTATGTGGTGCATGCATCTTAGAAACATGATTTCTAGCATAAAGATGTGGTGGAGGATATGCATTGTACATTCTAGGATGATATGTATGCTTGGGAACATGCATATTATATGAAGCATATGGATCATGCATGACATGTGTAGGATGAGCATACATGAAAGAATGATGCGTATGAGCATACGGATGTATAGGAGCACGTACATGAGTATTTCTCATGTGTGATTGTGTACATGTTTGTGGGTGCGGAGCATAGAATGTGTCATGATTATCCACTTGTGAAGTAGGATGTTTCCTACGTGGATGAGTGTTAGTGTACATATAACCATGGCCTTGCTTTTGGTTTCCACCCTTAGTGGGTTTCTTTCCAAAAGGGAGAGAAGGTGAAGTGGTGACATTCTTGGTAGGATTGCTACCTATAGTGTCTTTGACACCACTTATGGATGCACCGGAGGAAGACCTTACAAAATCTATAGTGACACCACTATAAGAGGTGCGATCATTAGATGCATTCGCTTTCACAAACCCAAGACCAACATGATGTGTGGCCGGAAATTGGTTTGCAAGCAAATCATCCAATTGTCCTTTTCCCTTATTGAATCTCACAATACGGGAGGACATGAGCTCATATTTCTCCTTTAAAGAAGAAATGTTGGTATCCAAGGTGGACACACGTGCTTTGAGCTCGTGCACTTGAGTTTTAAGAGAATTTTTCTCTAAACCCAATTGTGTGTGACGTGTAACTAGATCACTATTATCCTTAGGATGTGTTTGATCTAGTTGAGATTTGAGGGTATTCACCTCATCTCTCAAAGTGACACTTTGAGAAGCTAAGTTTGCTTTCTCAAGAGTTAAAGTATCAACAATGGTGTCATTGTTGATAATTCATGGAATGGATGACTTGCTAGCATTTGATTTCTTTAAGCTAGTGTATCTAAGCATTAAAGATTGGTATTTAGCAAATAGTTCTTCATTAGCAATACGAAGTTCATCCATTGTTACCTCGGTGTCGTCCATCTCAGAATCACTCTCATCGGAGAGTGGGTCTTCTATAGCCATGAAACACATATGGGCTCTCTCACCCTTCTCATCATCGGAATCGCTTGATGAGTCCTCACCTGAGTCGTCGAAGGTACCTACGAGTCCTTTCTTCTTGTCTCTCTTGTTCTTATCGGACTTGTGGTACTTCGGTGCCTTCCATTTCTCTTTGTTCTTTAGCATTGGGTGATCCCTCTTAATGTGCACTGTCTTATTACATTTATAGCAAAGAGAGGAAGTAGCATTAGTAGACTCAAAACGTTTGTTGGAGGGAAATTTACCATTGCGGAAGAAGCGTTGAAACTTTTTCGCCATTTGGACCATTTCACCCAAATCCATCTCCTTCTCGGATTCATCACTTTCGGAGGATGATGAATTGGCGTTGAATGCCAAAGCTTTCTTCTTGGCCTCCGAAGGATTCATCATGGCTCGAATATTCAATCAGTTGTCCCGTCTTACTTCGTAAGACATAAGAGTCCCGATGAGATTCACCACGGTGTAGTTCTTCAAGTCATTGACCTCCTCGATGGCAATCGCTCTTCTTTCCCATTTAGAGGTCATTCCCATGATGATCTTCCTTACCTTATCCGGTTCGGAATATATTTGGCCAATGGCTTCTAATTCATTGATGATGTCAGTAAAACGTCCGTACATCGATGCAATGCTTTCATTGACCTGCATATGAAATAAATCAAAGTTTTGCACGTCAACATATAACTTTGAAAGTTTTACCTTATTCGTTCCCTCGTGGGTAACGATGAGATGGTTCCAAATTTGATATGCACTCTTACATGTGCATATCTTGTTGAACTCATTCGGGTCCAATGCACAATGAAGAGCGTTCATTGCTTTAGGGTTGTTGACCTCGGCGGTTTTCTCGAAAGACGTCCATTTGTCGAAATCTACTTCGGTGGGCTCACGTATTCCTTGTATAGGGTTCTCCAAAGCGAAGCACTCCTAAGGAACGTCTCCATCCTGCATTTCCAATAGCTAAAATTTGTACCATTGAAACGCGGAGGGCGCACCGTAGATTGACCTTCAAAAAGTGTGGACGCTCCATCACGATCGTGATTGTTGTCTGAAGGCGGCGATGGAATGTTGTTGTTGTTGGATGCCATAGATGTAACCTTGCGCTCTGATACCAATTGTAAGGACCCTGTCTATGGGGAAAACACTAGAATGGGGTTGAATAGTGTTTATGCAAATTTAAAAGGAATTTACGCCAAATAAAATGCAAGCCAACAAATAGTGCGGAATAGAAAAACAACCCAAAAAGAAACACACGCAAACGCAGAGATGTTTCAAGGGTTCGGATTACCCAAGTCAACTCCTGACTTGTTCCCGGTAATCCTACGTCCCTACCACCCGGATACCACCAGATACTCAAGTTAGAACCCTAACTTGAGGTTTCCTTAAAGCACACTTGTAGCAACCCTACAAGTGCAATCGAATACAATCGATGTCCTTGACTCCCACAACTTGGGAGCAAGCAAACCACTCTCACAACCGAGAGCACAACTCAAATAATAAATGTTATGAAATAATGAAAACAACACTTACAATCGCCTATGCCTTGAAGTAGAACTTGAAGGAGAAGTGTGATGTGTGCTGAAGAACTCTCTTGGAAGAGAGGAGAAGCCCTTTCTCTTGACTGCACCAAATGCCTAGATGATCACTCTTTGGTTCTAGGTAGGAGAGCAAGAGAACAAGATTTGAAAATACTTAGGGCTTTGGATTTGAGAGCTTTGATCTTTGGAAATGAAAGCTTGAGAGATTTTGCAATGAATGAGTAACCTTCCAATGGAACAGTAAACGCTCTATTTATAGCTTTCTCAAATCCACAAAATAGTTTAGGCAAAAACCCAATTGGAATCCATGAGAAAAATCTCAACGGATAGAATCTGAACTCGGGACAGTCGACTGTTGAACAATCCACAGTCGACTGTTGCACAGTCAGCAAGGGTAGGTGAGAATTTATAACGGTAATTTACCACGTGGACAGTCGACTGATGAAGTAAAGACAGTCGACTGTTAAACCAACAGGCCATTGTAATTCCTTCGACAGGCGACTGGCCGAGAGATGGGTAAGTTAGACAAATACTGGAAATCTCACAAGTAACAGGACAGAAGACTGATGCAAGGAACACAGTTGACTGTTAATCAGAACAGGCGACTGTAAATCCTTAAACAGACGACTATCAAGAGCATGAGAAATTTCCAGAGAACCGAGTCAAAGAAATGACTTACAGACAGGCGACTGTTGCAGCATAGACAGTCGACTGATCTAAGAGACAGTCGACTGTATATACAACATAAGTCGACTGGCCGTAAAAGTCAGATCAAACATAGTTAGGGCAAAGAATATACATGCGACTGATTTACAAAACACAGTTGACTGTTACAAGGACAGGCGCATGTGAATCGTTCATCAGTAGCCTGTGCGAAGTAATCAGAGAAGGCCCAAAACTATATTGTAAAAGTCTGTGTATAACAGGCGATTGTAGAACAACACACAGTTGACTGTTTTTGAGACAGGCGACTGTAAACTGTTAAGCAGTCGACTGTTATTAATAATCCTTGCACAACCAATAGAGAAATGAATTGGAGTCAAAGGACAATTGATCTAATGGAGTCCTATGACTGAATGTAGATGTGTGTGAGTGCTCCATCAAAGTTCTACTTCTAAGCTACATACTAGAAGAGATAAAAGAAAAATTACATTGACGAATAATCTCTTCTTTCCATCATATGATCTTGAAGTCTTCACGGAGCTTCAATCATTATCTACGATCACCCAATTCATGTCATTTGCCTTCAATGACGTTTGAGAGTCAACCATTGCAGGTAGATCTCCATAAATAGCTTAGGCAATGGATTAACTGCAAAATAGGGGATTAGTCACAAGTATTTATATTTGCTCATCATTAACACCAAGTAGGGAGAATTCCAATACTCAACAAATTCTTTAGTCGACTGTCCTGGCTCAGATTATAGCCGTTGGATATTTTCTAGCCGTTGATCAGTCGACTGTCTTTTGATCAACAGTCGACTGTTCATGTCGTTTTTGCCCAGTTTCTAGCCGTTGCTGAATTCTTTCTTTGGCTGCTTCTTTGGGTTTTGGGGCTTGATATGGGGTTCCTATATATTGGAGTTTGCTGCCTTCACTTGAGAACTCTTGACAACACTTGATAACTCTTGACTCTATAGAAAATCTCAAGAGATAAATAAGCAACTCTCAAGCTCCCTCATTTCCCTAAATTGAGCATTCATCTTTCTTCATGCATTGAAGTCCAGCTCAAGGGAAATCATCCAAGTGCTCTCAAGCATATCCCAACACTTGGAGATCCTCTTCCATGCCTTGCATCCATTCATGAGTAAGCATCTCAAGGCATAGGTAAGAGTATTTATTTTACTTGGTGTAATTTGTGTCTCTAATTCTCTTTGTGGGAATTAGATCTTTCTCTCTTTGTGGGAGGTTCTCTCTTTGTGAGAGGTTGTCTCTTTATGGGACTTAGAAAACTCTCTCTGTGGCAGTAACTCTCTTTGTGGGAGTTTAATGTCCTAGTGTAGGGCTAACCCTAATTCTCTGAGTGGGAGTTAGTGTTTCTCTGTGTGGGAGTCTTGATCCTCATGTGGAATTGGTTGGGTCCTTGTGTAGGGCTTAAATCCTCTTTGTGGGGTATCTCCTTGTGAGATTTGTATTCACTTCTTTGTGTGGGAATATAGTGAATATTGGTGTGGCTGGATGTACCCAAGTTGGGTAACCAGGGTAAAACTGTGTGTTTGCGTTTGGATTGATTGTGCCTTTTAATTCCTCTTGCATTTATAATTCCGCATTTGCAAGTTAAATTTTAATTAGACGATTTTATTGCCATTACACTATTCACCCCCCTCTAGTGTGTGTTGTTAGTATTGCAAGGGTAAGGCGATCCTTACAGCATGGCGGTCGTAAGCGCTTTGTGAGTGCAAAGCCTCCAAGTTAAACGTCCCCCAAGCTAGTCCAAGCGGCGAACGTAATCCAAACCCAAGCGTTGCCTCCTAACACTCCAAATGTACATGTAGTAGAGTATAAGAGAAGTATTAGTTGCAAATTTAGAAAATTAATGGGGTTTATGATTCAAAATTAGAAATAAACCGATTTTAATATGCCCAACAACTTTCTTTCTCTTTCTTTCCTTTTCCCCCAACCAAACATGGCCTAATTATGATGAAAATGCTAAAAAAAGTTTGAGGTGTTGAACTCGAAAACAGGAAAAAACTTTGAGTTATTTTTCATCAAATAATCCACATAACACTGGATCGCTGCTTAATAAAGGGCACAAATGTTACTCTAAGTTTTAATTCAAAAGCATTGCATGCTGTTCTAAGCAAGGAGATTCAAACCCGCAATTTGCAGCGAATCAAACACGTGTGCATGCTAATGTTGAGTGGCATAACCAGAATATATATTTTGCTCTGGGCAAAAATATAGGTGACATAAAGAATAATTTTTTAAAATATCAAAGTTCAATTTTTTTTCCTAGAGCTTTCTCCTTTTATTACTAACTCCATTTTCTGCACAAAAATTTGATCGATCAAGAATCAAGATCAAACCAATGAGAAACAAATAAAATTATCCCCTTCTTTTTGACTTGAAAGAGGATAGAGCTTCCCCCACTCACTTTATCTTTTCGATATGGAGGGGTTCTCGATTCTTATGAAGGCGAGAACAAACAAGAAAGGAAGAAGGAAAAAAAACTAGGGACCTGGTTGTAAATGTTGTTGGCAACTCATTCTTTTTCGTCGAAGACATTCCCATTACATTTGCTAAACTGGAGATAGATTCTGAGGATTGATAGACAACTCTTCAATTTTTGCCGCTTGAGAAGTCGAGATAAAGGGGAGATTTTAGAAATTCCACCTGAAAATCAATAATATGCTTACAATCAATTGAGAAGTGCGAAATTTGCATATTAATAAAAATCTAAATGTCTATCGAAAAAAATTGAACGTTTAAGTAGATCAAGAAGCTAATGCAAATAAAATTATTGAATAATTTGTAGATAGAATCATGAAGGTGCCTAAAATTTTTTCTAGCTGCCACTGCCGCTACAAGAGAACTCGCAATTGAAGATGGGGTGTTATTCACGGACTTTTTTGCTTCTCACGCACACCTCTATTGCAAATTTCTCAGAAGGGATGTCTGTGTGAAGCAAAAAAAAGTAGGTGTGTACATCATTTCCAAAAGCCAGTGAGAGAGTGTATCAAATCGAGTAGGGAAGGAAATAAACATTAAAATGTTGTGAATGGATATAACTGAGTTGGTTAGGATCATTGCTTATTTTATAGATAAGACCATATCTATTGTATCTTATCTCTATACGCTCCTTCTACTGCTATGAATAAAGAGCTGGAGGTTCCTCCCCCAGATGATGATTCATAACACGTTATCAGTACGAACCTCTAAATTTTTTTTCCACAACAATACCGATCATTGCGAAAGCGAAGGAAAGGCGGGAGACCCACGCGCACGACGTCATCTACCTCAAACGGGCATCATCATCCATGCGTAGGATTCGTTCAACATCGTTAGATCCAGAGGATAGATTTAGATGTATTTCTCGCTAAAAATCTAATGTTTATCATGCGCATGATAGTTTTCTCCATAGATCTCGCAAGATCGGAGTGGAATTAGGGCTAATCGTCCAAATCGACGATTTTTATCGTCTAAAAATCATGTTTTATCATGTTTTAATCTGATAATCAAGTAAAAATAATGTTTTATCCCCCACAGCTTCGCCGGTGGTCTTGCCGCCAGCTATCGCTGCAAACCCACCGCCCCGAAGGCGGACCCCCCTCCCCTCTCTCGCCGAAAAATGGGCCATAAGCACATTAACTGAAAACAAAAAAATATTTTTGAATGCATGCCTGAAGCCCGCATTTTCTTTGTGGGCTTTTACCTGCACAAATGAAAAAAACAAATATTTATGGCACGATCCTGAAGCCTGCAGCCACACTGCGGGATTCAGGCCAGCAGGCCGATATTATCTGAAAAACAGAACAGAAATATAAGGGTAGTGGGCTAAAAGTAAGATTAAAAATGATTATAGGGGCCTAAAAATTACGAAAAAATCATGATAAATTATCGGACTGAAATGGGACCTTAACGGGACATTTGATGATTTTTGGGGGTTAACTGGGGGAATAAAAAGGAAAACTTCTTCCTTTTCTTGAAGAATATATCAATTTGGGCTCTTTTCAAACTCTTTTGAATAATCCCAACTGGCACAACCTTTTGCATTATAAGATGCCTTTTAGGATCATAATTATATGCTATGCATCATTTTTAAATGGCTTATTCTGTGGATAAACTTATATTTTGTTGTGCAATATTTACTTAATAATTAGGAAGATCCCGCGACCGCTCTATTGTTAGTCATCTAACCTAACGGTGTATGACGTTGCCCAGTGGTCCAATAATTATTAAGTATTCAAATTGTTTATCCTTCTGTGAATATGATGCATGTGATGCGTGCGATGAAAATGTCTGCTGGAAATGTTTGATGAGCACAAATTTTTGTATGGATGGCTAATTGTGGTTTTGAATCGGCTGTTTAAGTCCTACATTTTACTTTTCCTGCACTTTTCTTTTCTTTTTGAGACACAGTTTAAGCCCCGACGTTAGTCCTATATATTAAAAAATTTCCTTTTTTTGCTCTTGGCAGTTGCCAAGGGCAAAGGGCCGTAGTTCCGCCCTGCCAATGTTCTAACGTTTAAGTGTTAGATCACAGAAGCGTAATATCATATTGTAATGAGGAAAGTGGATATGTGCGGGTTTAAAATATAATTTTTAGATCATAGAACTGTAATATCACCAGATATGTGTGTATAGCATTAAAACATATATTAAAATATTCCCTTTTTTGCCCTTGGCAGCTGCCAGGGCAAAGGGCTGTAGTTATGCCCATGCCAATGTTCTAAAATCTAAGCGTTAGATCATAGAAGCGTAATATCATTTTGTAACGATGAAACTGGATATGTGTTGTTTTAAAATCTAATTGTTAGATCGCAGAAGTGTAATATCATTTTGCAATGATGAAAATGGATATGGGCTGTCAACAAAGAAAATTTGAAATACTGAAAGCATAAAAATATCATTTTCATGAATTTATTTTGATATTTTTAAGATTGTTATAAAAATTCTAAAATCCAAACCCCGATAAATAAGTGAACCTTAAACAAAATTTGACACGCGATCCACTCATTACAAAAAAATTAATTGATTTAAAGCCGTTGAATTTGCAACTGGTGGTTCGACGATCAAATAATATTGAATTCACTTGATTTTTGATATATTGATTATTTATGATGTGTAAAGTATATTAAAAAAAATAAAAAGAAATAATTGTGACGACCTGTATACATCACTATGCGTATTTCCGTATTTCTATTATTAAAATAATTTCAAATGATTTGAAATACGTTTGGAGGATTTATATATAATATGCATATACGATTATTAGTTATATATTATCAAAATGGTTTAATAAAAATTATATAATATACTTTAACTATCATCAAAATGTTTATAACATATTTTTGTAATTTTAAGTATCGTCAAATATTTATAAGTAGTTCAAATGATATTTTTCTATTTAAATATCACTGAAATCGTCTTATTATTTTTCTATATTTTTATAATAATTATAAACCTTTATAAATATGATTCTATGATCTTTAATTATCTTCTAGAATTTTTACGTATTTTTCTGAAGTCAAATCGACCTAGAACTCACAAACTCGCAACCCACGACTGATAACATGTTTTAGCTCAAAACCCATTTTTTCGTAGCTCAAAATTTTAAACGGACATTATTTTCATGATCCTCATGACAATACAAATATGAGATATTTTTTCTGGAATTTTTCGGAACCAAATGTGAAAAATGATGTTTAATATTAAAATAATAATATAATACTATTTTTTACTAATTACCCTAACTAATTAACTTAATTACTTATCTTAATTACCTACCTAACCCACTCGATCGCATCACACGTTTCTTACGTTGTTGCTCATTTTCACCCTTTGTCGAACCCACTCAACCATACATTAAAAACCATAATTAATTCCCATTAATTATTATATTATATACTAACCTCTCTATATTAACCCCCCATATCCTCTCTCAAACTCACAACCCTTCATCTCCCCGCACCGACCAACTCACGCCCTCACCCTCACCATTGTCTTCTTCCCTCTTCCGACGGCTCCCCCGTCGTAGCAGCCTCTCCTCTGCCATCCTCATCACCGATGCCGCCGGTGACACCCCACAACAACCAAGCCGAGGCGCTCCACACGTGCAGCATCGACCTACGCATCAGGCATCTCCCACTTGCTGGAGCTCCACCAACAAGCGCCAAGACCCTTCGCCCCGTCGCACCCCTTTGCAGCGTCCGTCGTCGTGACCGTCGCCTCGCCCTCATCTGACTCACAATTGAGCGCCCCTCCCTATTTGCCTCTGTGCCACCCCCGTCGGTGCTTCCCGACGACGCAGCCCGACCATCACCGTCCCTCGTCGTTCATCTCTCCGACCCGCTACCAGCGACACAGTGCCCCGACGTCAGCCCTGTTCACGCGAGAGGAGAAGAGAGAAAGAGTGATAGAGAGATATATGAGGCAATAGATAAAAAATTTATAGAAAATAATATAAACACTAGAAAAATAAAGTGAGACTACTTGAAAATCCAGTGCATCACCACGAATGCGTATACGCCTGTCTCGTAACTTTCAGGTAAGTATCTTCTATAATATGGTTTTAAATTTTTTTTGCCATTTATGATAATTTAACTAAATTAATTACAGTTTCCAAATTTTACGTAAACTTATACGCAATTAAATAACCAATGATTCTACTAGCTACGACAAATAATTTAACATATTAGCATAAAATTCTGATGTGTAATTTTCTCTAAATAAATTGTGGAGCAACTTTAGTAATTCATTTAATTTTAAATTCAAAAATTAGTTTTTGGCCAGGTAAAATTAGGAAAATGGCTTATTAATTGCTTAAAAATTATGAAAAATGCCTGTTAGACTAATAAAATTATTTCCTGCCTAGAAGTATTCATATGCTTCGTTTTAAATTTGTTTTAGATTATAAATGCTTGATTCAATAATCGTAAAATAGTTATATTATGAGTTAGCAACTTGTTACTCGCCATGAAAATTATATTGAACTTATGCATGAACTCATGAGATACTGTAGACAGGTTAGATGCATCTGATATGATGCAATTGTACAGAACTGATCATATGACAGATGGAACTATACGGTGATGTATACTATCAATCGATAAAACACGTACTATTGACCTAGCACTTGACTTGACCTGTGGGTATTGTGGTAGTCTATGGTCACAAATGATACGGGAGTGTCTGGATCCGCTTTATGGCTACCTCCAACACAAAGGGAAGGCAATCATTTTGGCCGCGCCCGAGGCATAGGGTCAATAAGTAGCAGCACGTGTAGCTCCTGATGGCTGGTACATTTTAGCCATATATCTTACTCTTAGACATAGACTTAACACTAAACTTGATGGTTATCAAATATTGCTTTAATATCTCATGCAATCTTTTTATCACATGTTATTCATTATATCTCTTTTATATATGCTTTAACATCATACTCATCATGCTCTTAATATGATCATATTATGCTCACATCATGCTCATGTTATATATGCTTTCACATCATACTCGTCACGCCCGTACATAGTCATATTGTGCTCATACCATGCTCATATTATGCTTTTCATTATGATCATGTTGAGGCCAAAAATGACCGAAACAACAATGATGCTGACATGTACCCTTTTTATTGAGTTAGAGCCTCGTCAACCGGTTGAGTGGGACCCTTGGTTAGTAGACCTCTGGTCGTTGATAGTTTGTGGTCGATTTGCGATGCTCGTTAGACCCTCAAATGGATCGAGCCTTGGTCAATCGATATTAAGGAGTAGCCACACGACCATCCTGCTGGTCAGATCGAACCTTGGGCGATCGTTGGTGAAATGCTGTTGTACGAACCTCCGACTGAATTGAGCCTTGATAATCTGCACCACAAGGAAGCGTCAGGGGGGTCGGATATGGGTCCTGACCCAAATACCCTCTAATGGTTAAGTTAAATGTGAACTTAATAGAGGAAGCTTGAAGTTGCCGAGATCGACCCATGGAGGCTCGTCACGAGTCAGGTGTCACAAGATCTTTAGAAGAAGAAATACTATGTGGAGTATAGAATATCAGAGTATTAGATCTCATACCCTCTGTTCTGTTCATCCCCCATCTATTTATAGACCTCCTCGGTTTTTTTCGTAATGTTGGAAGGATAACGGTAACCAATTATGGTGCCAAGATCTTCCCCCTTAATAGGAGTAACCGTCGCCTACGTCCCCATTATTTATGAGCTGCCTTTGATCTTTGGCACGTTAGGCATGAGTTCAACGGTAGAATGGCACGTGGGCTTTGACTGATTTTGCTTCAGAGTTCCTTCGTGGGCTTTGCAAGATTTGGTCGCTTGCTGAGCGAGCCCCCTCGAGTGCCGACCCAATGACGCAACAATGGCCTCCGTCGATCGAGCTCAGACAGTTTGCCTGTTGGGATCAAGCGACGTTACATCTCATTAATGGGGGCACGACAGTCGCTGTCACGACCCGCTTCCCTAAAATGGAGGCGAGACGTGAAAAGGTCCGCAAGAGAGTGGAGCTGTGAAGCCCCAAACCCGATAAGCGTCATTTTAGTATAAGCAGGTCCCTGTAATCGCAAAAGGAACAACAACAATAATAATAATAAAGAGACGGATATGAAATACCAATCCCAAAGTTTGTCCACAAAATATTCAACATCACAGAAAAGCCACCATGCTAACAGGAAAGAGTCTAAGGCCCAGAACAAGGCCAAACAAAAGCAACACAAACATAACAGAGTATCAAACTAGGTGCCACGCACCGACAACTAAGCAGCCTAACAAAAGCTAAACGAAGACACTAAGACTGATCCCCAGTGTCAACGTAGTCCTCGATCAACGCGGTTTCTGACTCAGCGTCAGCGAACACCACGTCCTCAGCAAGTAACTCGGGCTCGGGCTCTAACATGTGTCACCCAAAAGATAAAAGGGGCACATGTCAGCAAGTTGAAAGACTTGTGCAAGGAAACGGAAGAAAGGTAAACTAGCAACCTAGCAGTTAAAGTATGGTGCATGGCAAGTAAAGTAAGGTGGTAACAAGTAAAGTAGCAAGTATCAAGTGGTCGGGGTGACATGTAATGTCAAGTACAAGTAAAGTACAAGGGATCACTCAACGAGTGCCCTATTACCCGCAGGCTGTGTTCAAGTATCAAGTACAAGGGGTCACTCAACGAGTGCCCTATTGCCCGCAGGCTGTGTTCAGCTCGTCTTCTGGGACACGAGCCAGAAAGTGTATTTGGCATCGGATTGTGCCCACGCAAGGTGGGTGCCTAGCCGGAACAAATAGTACAAGTATGTAGCAAAGCTACGCAATCACGATGAGTATTCAAGCATGCAATGACATGAGCAGTTAATACGCGTACCGTTAATTGTATTTAAACGTGACAGGCAAAATGCAATGACATGAACATATTCGCGTACCGTTAATTTAAATTAAACATGGCAGTTAAAATGCAATAGCAGTTAAGGATGCATGGATGACATGAACAGTTAATACGCGTACCGTTAATTGAAAGTAAACGTGACATACAAGCATGATGAGAGTGACGGACCAAGCTTCGTTGTCAAGCTGGGTCAATGGCGTCTAGACGGCTATCCTTTCACCGTATAGTCTCTTTTACGCTAAAGCAAGGGAAACGGCCTAAGACATGGCCCAAATCAAGAGATGCAAGTTTCACTTGCCTGATGCCGGGATTGACGAGCAATGAAGATCATCACACAAGCTAACTACGGAATGGATCACTGTTATGGCAAAACAATCATTAGCGCAATGATTCTAAATAGGTTTCTTATTAGAACCCTAATCATCTAACAATCCATTTTATTAGGGTTTCACAATGTCAATGTGGGTTATGCTAAAACTAAAGGAATCGAGTATTACCGTGTAGGGAATGGGAGAATAACGCCGAGCAACCACGACGACGGAAGAAACGCTCCGGGGAACCTAGGGTTCAGATCTGGAAATGATTGGAGAAGTTTGGAGAAATAGGGTTTTGGGGGATTTTGGGGATTTGATGGAGATTTGGGGAAGATGAGAGGTAGTATGAGTTGAGGGAGAGTTTGGATGATGGATTTTGGACTTGGGATGAAGGAATAAGGGTTTGAGGAAGATGGGGGCTCAATGGTGGAGAAATTAGGGTTTTAGGTCGTGAGGGAGGAGAAGAAAACGTTTGGAGGGGTATTTATAGAGTTTGGTGGAGGCTAAGGCAAAACTAGGGTTTCCTGCACTGCTTAGTCGGTCAAAGACCAACTGCTGAACGACTAGTTTGAGAACTAGTCGGTCGGTTGACCAACGCAGACCGACTAAGTGTAAACAGTAGCTCCAGTCGAAAACCTGAACTAAGAGTTAGTCGGTCAAAGAACAACTACTGACCGACTAGTTTGACATCTAGTCGGTCGATGAACGTTCTTAGACCGACTAAGAGTAAATAGTAACTCGACTGTACAGAAGAACTAAGAATTAGTCGGTCTGAGTACAAAACTTAACCGACTAGTTTGACAACTAGTCGGTCGAAAGATAAACTTAGACCGACTAAGAATGAATAGTACTGATACCTAAAATTAGTAGACGAGTTAGTCGGTTAAAGAAGCATTGCTGACCGACTAGTTTGCAACCTAGTCGGTCAACCAACGTTCTTAGACCGACTAACGACAAACAGTAACTCCTGAATAACTTTTCAAGCCCGCTATTCGGTTCAAGAAGGTTTTCCGACCGACTGGATCGTCATCTAGTCGGTCGGTGCCCCTTCTTATACCGGCTAACGTGCACCAAAAGTTCCGAAATGGAGCGCGGAGCTCCGGGATGGTTTCCTAAGTCTCCTAGGCTCGTTCTAACTCTAAGATATCGACGTTATGAAGCCCGTCACGAATGACTTACTTCAAACACGCCGACCGACGGAAGAATCTAGAGAATCATGACGAAACGAACGAAAATGAAACTACGGAGACGGAAATGGAAATCACAATCAAGAAGAAGCAACCAAATATATATATATAATAATAAAATCCATACATGAAAAACCAGTCGTTACATCCTCCCCAACTTAAGAAAAATTCCGTCCTCGGAATTCCCAACACTCACGTGTCCGGAAACAAAAGTGGGAAACGCTCTCGCATCTCATCCTCATTCTCCCAAGTAGACTCTCCAGGCGAATCGTGCCGCCACATCACTCTAACAAGATCGACGACCTTGTTCGAAGTGACTTCTGACGCCTGTCCAGAATCTGCACCGGATGCTGGTCATACGTCAAATCTGGGCGAACGGCGATCTCCGAGAAATCCACAGCATGAGATGGATCGCTAATGTATCGACGAAGCTGCGACACATGGAAAACATCGTGAACTCCTTCCAAAGATGGCGGCAAGGCCAAGCGATAAGCTACCTCGCCAACTCTCTCCAGAATGTCAAACGGTCCAATGTATCGCGGGCTCAACTTCCCTCGCTTCCCAAAACGAATCACTCCACGATTCGGGGAAATCCTCAGAAACACATGATCGCCCGGCTGAAATTCCAAAGGACGACGTTTAGCATCCGCCCAATGCTTAAAACGGTCCTGAGCAATCCTCAACCTCTCCCGAATATTCCTGACAACCTCCATAGCCTCCACAATCATCTCAGGTCCCAACAGTTCCCTATCACCAACGTCATCCCAACTCAATGGCGATCGACATTTCCTCCCATAAAGAGTGGCGAAAGGCGCCATACCAATAGACGCCTGGTAGCTGTTGTTGTAAGAGAACTCCACCAAGTGTAGATGGTCCTCCCACGAACCCTTGAAATCCAACATGCACGCCCTCAACATGTCTTCCAAAATCTGAATCGTCCTCTCGGACTGGCCATCCGTCTGCGGATGGTACGCCGTGCTGAAACTCAGACGCGTACCCAAGCTCTTCTGCAAACTCTGCCAGAACTGAGATGTGAACCTCGTGTCCCTGTCCGACACGATGCTCACGGGGACTCCGTGAAGTCGCACGACCTCCTGCACGATTCACATTACATCACTATCCCAACTAGGAAAGGAAGTAAAAACGGAGAGTAAAGAATTTACCTCCATATATCTCCTTGCCAGCACCTCAGTGGACTGTCCCACTCGGAACAGAATAAAGTGCGCGGATTTGGTCAATCGATCTACGATCACCCAAATCGCGTCATTCTGCTTCGGACTCCGAGGTAGTCCAGTCATGAAATCCATAGTGATGTGTTGCCATTTCCACTCCGGAATCGGAAGTGGTTACAGCAACCCTGCCATACGCTGATGCTCCACCTTCACTTACTGGCAAACCAAACACTTGGCTACACTCCGAGCCACACTCCTCTTCATACCATGCACCAAAAGTTCAGACGGAGATCCTGGTACATCTTGGTGCCACCAGGATGCACAGAATATGGCGAACTGTGTGCCTCCACCATAAACTCCTCTCTAATATCCCCAGCTGGCACACACAACCTGGCTCCAAACCTAAGCGATCCATCCTCATGAATCAAAATGTCAGTCCGCAGACCGGCTTCCACCTGCTCCCGAATCTTCGCCAGCTTCGGATCCTCAGCCTGGCCAGCCTTAATCCGATCCACGATCGTCGACTGTACATGCATACACATCAACGAAGAAGCCTCCCCAGGAAGAACAATCTCCACACCAGACTCGCAAAAATCCTGCTGCAATTTCCACTGCGAGGTCAAAATCATCACCGCGGAAAGCCTACTCAGCGCATCTGGAACCACATTCACCTTGCCAGGGTGATACTGCAAATCAATCTCATAATCTGCCATAAGCTCCAACCATCGACGCTGTCGCATGTTGAGCTCCTTTTGAGTGAAAATATACTTCAAGCTTTTGTGATCGGTGAAGATTTTCACTTTCTCACTAAGCAAGAAGTGCCTCCAAATCTTAAGAGCGAACACAACGGCAGCCAACTCCAAATCATGCGTCGGGTAATTTTTCTCATGAACCTTGAGTTGACGAGACGCATACGCCACAACATGCCCGTGCTGATGCAACACACAACCGAGACCCTTGCCAGAAGCGTCGCAAAAGATCTCAAATCCACCGCTGCGATCAGGCACAACAAGAATAGGGGCAGTCGTCAACCTCTCCCTCAGAACACCAAAAGCATCCTCACAATCACCCGACCAAACAAAAGGTACATCCTTCCGCGTCAACCTGGTCATCGGCTCAGTAATACGGGAAAAGTCCTTAATGAAACGCCGATAGTAACCAGCAAGTCCAAGGAAACTCCGAATCTCAGACGCTGACGACGGAACGGGCCACTCTCTGATGGCCCTAATCTTCTCGGGATCTACTGAAATACCATCTCCAGTCACTACATGCCCCAGAAAAGCAACTCTGTCCAGCCAAAACTCGCACTTCGAAAACTTAGCATACAACCGATGCTTCCTTAAAATCTCCAATACCGTCCTTAAGTGCGAGGCATGCTCTTCCTCCGACTTCGAATAGATCAGAATGTCGTCAATAAAGATAACGACAAACTTATCTAAAAAGTCGTAGAAAATCAGGTTCATCAGATTCATGAAAACTACGGGTGCGTTAGTTACGCCGAAAGGCATAACCACAAACTCATAGTGTCCATACTTCGTCCTGAAAGCTGTCTTCGGAACATCATCCTTCTTCACCTTCAACTGATGGTAACCACTCCTCAAATCCAACTTATAAAACACCCTCGATCCTCCCAGCTGATCAAAGATATCATCGATGCGAGGCAACGGGTATTTATTCTTGATGGTCACCGCATTCAGCTCCCGATAGTCCACGCACATGCGACGCGAACCATCCTTCTTCTTCACCAACAGCACCGGTGCTCCCCACGGGGACACACTAGGATTGATGTAACCCTTCTGCATAAGCTCATCCAACTGCCTACGCAACTCCTCCAACTCTGCTGGCGCCATACGATATGGTGCCTTCGAAATGGGCTGCGCACCTGGGATAAGATCAATAGAAAACTCCAAAGCTCGATCAGGCGGCAATCCAGACATCTCCTCGGGGAAGACGTCACCAAAATCTCGCACCACAGCTGGCCACTCCAACTCCATCTGCATAGCCACGACATCCACCGGTCTGGCCCGAAATCGGACCGGACCCAGCGAGCTGCTACCACGACTGAACTCAAATACCGGATGTCCGGGAATCTCGAACACCACCTTCTTCCTCCGACAGTCAATCGTAGCATAGAAGCTCGCAAGCCAATCCTTCCCAAGGACCGCATCGTAATTGATGATGTCGTGGACAATGAAATCAGCACAAAGCTCACGTCCACAAACCACCAACGGGCAAGAATTGCACCCACGATGCACCGAGACCACACCGTTCCCTGTGACGATATTCCAACTCTTAGGAAGAGAGGACGTCGACAAGGAATGCTTCTCCACGAAGCTCCGGGCCAAAATGCACATCGACGCACCTGAGTCAAAGAGGACTCGTGCAGGAAACGTGCAAACCAAAACCACACCTAACAAGCAATTAACAATCAAACCCTAGTCTAGCAAACAACCATGTTCAAGTAAACAACACAATCTAACAATCAAACTAAGGAAGAAAAATAACTGGAATGAGCGTTACCTGTAATAACCTCATCCACGGCCATGCTCTCCTCCTTAGTCATCAGAAAGGCCTGCCCTCTCGGCGGAACAGCCTGTCGAAAGGTCTGTCTCTGTGGAACAAGAGGCGCTCCACGTCCAACGGGCACAGGAGCTCGCTGCTGCAACGGCTGTGCTGCAATAGGAGCCCGCCAAGGCTGCTTCAACTTCGGACACTCCCGGATGGTGTGGGCAGGATCTCCGCAAACAATGCACTGTCCTAGAAACCTCCTACACTGATCCCTGAGGTGTCCAGTCTTGCCACAGAAATGGCAAGTCTTCAGAATAGGCCCTCCTGGCCTCTTGAACTGCACCGGATGATTAGGCTTGAAACCAGGCCTAACCACCGCCCTGGCC
The DNA here is from genome assembly GCA_030789695.1 of Scilla litardierei. NCBI lineage: Eukaryota > Viridiplantae > Streptophyta > Magnoliopsida > Asparagales > Asparagaceae > Scilla > Scilla litardierei. Next base: position 59,739,803 of record CM061138.1, read on the forward strand.
TGCTCCATAGGCCTCTTCCCTGCTCCGGAAACATGTCCCTTCCTCTAGTTCAAATTCAACTCTTGCCGCCTCGTAGCAATCAGAACCTTCTGATATGTCTCCAGGTCAGAAGAGGTCACAAAGCTCTGAAGCTCCAAGGCAAGTCCCTGAAGAAATCGCTGAGCTTTCTCATCGGCATCCTGCACCATCTTAGGTGCAAACCGACTGAGCCTCGTGAACTCTTGGTGGTACTGATCCACCGACAAGCTCCCCTGCTTCAGATCTATGAAGCGCTGCAGCATCACCTGCCTAGCAGCCTTCGGGAAGAACTCTCCATCAAATCTGGACTTGAAGGTAGCCCAAACTATCGGCTCCACCGGCATCTTCTCTTCAGCATCCCACCAGTTTCTGGCATTGTCCTTCAGCTGCCTCTTAGCCAAATCAACCCATCCAGCCGGGTTAATCTTCACCATTGCCAGGTTATCCTCAATGTTCCGAATCCACTCATCGGTAGCCAGAGGACCCTCAGACCCATCAAAGTATGCGGGACCCAGCTCCCGAAATTGCTTCGCTCCCGGCTCGGAGCGAGGGGCATCTGGAAGTGCCCGGGCAGCTCGAGCAAGTGGAGCATTCTGGACTTGCAGGAGCACGCCCTGCTGCACTTGCATCATCTGGATCATCATCCGCATCTTCTCTCCATTGGTGGGTTCCCGCTCAGGCTCCTCATCATGAGGGGGCGCACCACTACCTCCACCACGGGTGAATCGCCTTCCTGCCATCTAGTGACACAGAAAACGAAGCAGATTAGACTCATAGCTTATGACTCGGATATCGAATTTATTTGTTGGACAATCTTATATTATTATTGTTATCCCTGATAATTGCAGTTACAGAGAGACCTGCATGGGCCACCACTAAAACCTGTCACGACCCGCTTCCTTAAAATGGAGGCGAGACGTGAAAAGGTCCGCACGAGAGTGGAGCTGTGAAGCCCAAACCCGATAAGCGTCATTTTAGTATAAGCAGGTCCCTGTAATCACAAAAGGAACAACAACAATAATAATAATAAAGAGACGGATATGAAATACCAATCCCAAAGTTTGTCCACAAAATATTCAACATCACAGAAAAGCCACCATGCTAACAGGAAAGAGTCTAAGGCCCAGAACAAGGCCAAACAAAAGCAACACAAACATAACAGAGTATCAAACTAGGTACCACGCACCGACAACTAAGCAGCCTAACAAAAGCTAAACGAAGACACTAAGACTGATCCCCAGTGTCAACGTAGTCCTCGATCAACGCGGTTTCCAACTCAGCGTCAGCGAACACCACGTCCTCAGCAAGTAACTCGGGCTCGGGCTCTAACATGTGTCACCCAAAAGAGAAAAGGGGCACATGTCAGCAAGTTGAAAGACTTGTGCAAGGAAACGGAAGAAAGGTAAACTAGCAACCTTGCAGTTAAAGTATGGTGCATGGCAAGTAAAGTAAGGTGGTAACAAGTAAAGTATCAAGTATCAAGTGGTTGGGGTGACATGTAATGTCAAGTACAAGTAAAGTACAAGGGATCACTCAACGAGTGCCCTATTGCCCGCAGGCTGTGTTCAAGTATCAAGTACAAGGGGTCACTCAACGAGTGCCCTATTGCCCGCAGGCTGCGTTCAGCTCGTCTTCTGGGACACGAGCCAGAAAGTGTATTTGGCATCGGATTGTGCCCACGCAAGGTGGGTGCCTAGCCGGAACAAATAGTACAAGTATGTAGCAAAGCTATGCAATCACGATGAGTATTCAAGCATGCAATGACATGAGCAGTTAATACGCGTACCGTTAATTGTATTTAAACGTGACAGGCAAAATGCAATGACATGAATATATTCGCGTACCGTTAATTTAAATTAAACATGGCAGTTAAAATGCAATAGCAGTTAAGGATGCATGGATGACATGAACAGTTAATACGCGTACCGTTAATTGAAAGTAAACGTGACATACAAGCATGATGAGAGTGACAGACCAAGCTTCGTTGTCAAGCTGGGTCAATGGCGTCTAGACGATTTTCCTTTCACCGTATAGTCTCTTTTACGCTAAAGCAAGGGAAATGGCCTAAGACATGGCCCAAATCAAGAGATGCAAGTTTCACTTGCCTGATGCCGGGATTGACAAGCAATGAAGATCGTCACACAAGCTAACTACGGAATGGATCACTGTTATGGCAAAACAATCATTAGCGCAATGATTCTAAATAGGTTTCTTATTAGAACCCTAATCATCTAACAATCCATTTTATTAGGGTTTCACAATGTCAATGTGGGTTATGCTAAAACTAAAGGAATCGAGTATTACCGTGTAGGGAACGGGAGAATAACGCCGAGCAACCACGGCGACGGAAGAAACGCTCCGGGGAACCTAGGGTTCAGATCTGGAAATGATTGGAGAAGTTTGGAGAAATAGGGTTTTGGGGGATTTTGGGGATTTGATGGAGATGTGGGGAAGATGAGAGGTAGTATGAGTTTAAGGAGAGTTTGGATGATGGATTTTGGACTTGGGATGAAGGAATAAGGGTTTGAGGAAGATGGGGGCTCAATGGTGGAGAAATTAGGGTTTTAGGTCGTGAGGGAGGAGAAGAAAATGTTTGGAGGGGTATTTATAGAGTTTGGTGGCGGCTAGGGCAAAACTAGGGTTTCCTGCACTGCTTAGTCGGTCAAAGACCAACTGCTGACCGACTAGTTTGAGAACTAGTCGGTCGGTTGACCAACGCAGACCGACTAAGTGTAAATAGTAGCTCCAGTCGAAAACCTGAACTAAGAGTTAGTCGGTCAAAGAACAACTACTGACCGACTAGTTTGACATCTAGTCGGTCGATGAACGTTCTTAGACCGACTAAGAGTAAATAGTAACTCGACTGTACAGAAGAACTAAGAATTAGTCGGTCTGAGTACAAAACTTAACCGACTAGTTTGACAACTAGTCGGTCGAAAGATGAACTTAGACCGACTAAGAATGAATAGTACTGATACCTAAAATTAGTAGACGAGTTAGTCGGTTAAAGAAGCATTGCTGACCGACTAGTTTGCAACCTAGTCGGTCAACCAACGTTCTTAGACCGACTAACGACAAATAGTAACTCCTGAATAACTTTTCAAGCCCGCTATTCGGTTCAAGAAGGTTTTCCGATCGACTGGATCGTCATCTAGTCGGTCGGTGCCCCTTATACCGGCTAACGTGCACCAAAAGTTCCGAAATAGAGCGCGGAGCTCCGGGATGGTTTCCTAAGTCTCCTAGGCTCGTTCTAACTCTAAGATATCGACGTTATGAAGCCCGTCACGAATGACTTACTTCAAACACGCCGACCGACGGAAGAATCTAGAGAATCATGACGAAACGAACGAAAATGAAACTACGGAGACGGAAATGGAAATCACAATCAAGAAGAAGCAACCAAATATATATATATATAATAATAAAATCCATACATGAAAAACCAGTCATTGCAGTCGCGGAACTAATACTCGAATTTTAGGCGCCAAAGTGCCCGCTTTACTGATTTGGATGATTCGCTGGTTCGAAATCCAGGATGCTAGGAGGCCCGGATATCTGACGCGTGTCTCAACACATTGAGATCATCTTGTCAAAATAAGATGGTTCCAGAGGGAGAAGTTGAAGTCATCTTCTTCATTGTTCCTTACTTAGATTTTCTCCTTTTGAAAATGGTTTCATCATCCGTCCATGCCTCTGGGAGGGGCTCGGCTTCCGGCACGTAGAAGAATAAAGAGGAAGCTGCAGTGCCTAGCCTGATCGCCAACCAAAAATCCAAAGTGGGAGCCGATCAAAGCCTTCCAGCGAGGGCTTCGATTCTCCATGCATCCTTTCATGCACTATTTACTGAGTACATTGAACCTTTCCATCTGCCAGCTGATGCCAAATGCCATAGGGGTGTTGGTTGATTTCATCACTCTGTGCATGAAGAAGAAGGTTGAACCGATGATATGGTTGTTCAATCTTCTCGATTCCTCCACTCAAGAATCTAGGTTGGTATATGATAACAGCCCGCCAAGTTAGGAAGCTATTTGACGATCTCCCTTCCTCGAATTCAAATTGGAAAGATGAATTTGTATTTATGGTCTTTCAAGGTGAAGCAAGCTTTTGTACCGAATGGGGTGTGCCTGATTTGAGTCTGGCTGAGGACAAGCCTTTATCTGAAGCAGAGAAAAAAGCCATCGATGCTTTGTCAAATCTGCTAGAGAGTATAAGGAAGACGAAGTGGTTGTGGGCAGACTCGATGTTGTGTCAGACTGTATGGATGAAAGGCCGATCCAATTCTGCCCATCAATCGTTTAATCTTCGACTTATTTGAATTTTGTTTTTTCCTTGCAGGCATGGTTGGTCTGGAGTACCAAGTGGACCCTGCGTTGAGGGAGGGGGTCGAGGCTTCTATCAGAGAAGCAGAGGAGAGTATGTTATCTCCTCAGGTGCCCCTTCTGGAGGATGGAGTGGCACGAACCTCAGAGGATTTGCCCATTGTCGCTCATGGGGCTCCTCAGCTGGCTCGTCTCCTGTGGAAGAAAAAGGAAAAGTGGTCGTCCCAGATAATAACTCTGAAAGCAATGTAGTTTTACCGCAAGCTCACGGTTAAGTGGTGAGCGGGTATCGAACCATATGGAGGAACTATTAGTATCTATACGGCGTGAAATTGTGGCGAAGAAATGTTGGTGTCACAATTGTTCAAAGTGTTAGCTGTAAATTCAATTTATAAGAATGTCTAGAGATTGGGAATCTCCACTATAAATCTCAAGCAATCAATATGAAACACGAATCTTTATATTACTACTCTTGATTTAGGGTGAACTTGTCCCAACTAAATTGGAAACCAATGCATGCTCTCGTGCTACGCAAGTCTATAATAATCTAAACTAGAGCCTCGCTCTCACGCAAGCCTAGTTCAAACTACTAGCATTAAGATCGACAATACTATCCAATTCCAACTCAAGCTCGTTCTCGTGCAACTTAAGTTTGGATCTAGATCATGATAGTTCGTATCCGTTTTATCGTCGTACAAACGAATATAATTATAGAAATATAACAAAGATGCTAGCTTTGGTCGCTCTCGCCACCAATTGTAGGGAATCTCGATTATAGATCTAAATCGAATATTTAGGGCTTCCATTAGATCAAGATCCTCTCTCGAGCTCTCAAGATCCAATAGAAATCCCTAGCTATCAGTGGTAAATCAATCACAACCTAACACTTAACAAGCTTAGTGACATAGTAATTCAATAGATCTCACAAATCATACTTTAGATCTATAGGGTTCATCCCTTTGCCCTAGAGCAAAGAGACCACTCACAATTCATCATAAAAATCACAATAGAAACAAGATGTGCAATAGAATTCCCCACAAAACTCAGATCTAGAAAGTAATATAGCATAAAAATATCAACTTGCAAGAGTTTAGACAAACCAATTTGAGTACAAGCTTTAAGAATAAGAAAATTTAGATCCTTCTCTCCAATCCTTTCGACAAAAGAAAACTGGAACTAAAATTAAAACTAAGAAAATTATCTAAGGAGTCTCTCATTGGGCCGCCTACAAAACTAGGTATTTATAGCCGCCCAACAAGTACAAAAAATCCTGACAAATTTGCACCTGAACAGCTGCAAACCTTAATTTTTAAAAAGCTGGCCGACGGCTCACTCGGGCGAGTGAACTGCTCACTCTGTCGAGTGAGAAATCTATAGGAAATAAGGATTTTCAGCGTTGTGGAACTTCAGACAACTCGGTCGAGTTGTCTGTTCACTCGGTCGAGTGGGATCGAATACAGATCCTCTAAAATAAAGAAGTGTCAAAGATTTTCTTGACATTTTCTATCTCCACTCGGTCGAGTGGGATTCTCACTTGGTCGAGTGTAAATTCTCACTCGGTCGAGTACATTATAGCTCTTCTTTAGGCTAGATTGGGCGTGTCAGCTTCACTCGGTCGAGTTAGCGGCTTCACTCGGTAGAGTGAGCTGCGTCACTCGGTCGAGTAGCTTGTTCTTCTTCTCTTTTCTCCTTATTCTCGCTTCCTCATCGTTTATTTGCCTTCCTTCTTATACTCATCCTCCAGCGCCGTTAGCTCTCCGATATCATCGTCAATGACGCTCCGGCATGCGTGTAAGCGCTCGTGGCTCTAAATTGCTCCTGATTGCTCAATATTTCCTGAAATCAGACGAAACAAAGGAAAAATGAAATATATCGTAAAAATGTCGTTTAAGCATTATCGCGATATGAGCAATCGTTATGGGATGGAAAAATGCAGAAATAAAGTGTAAAATATGAGTCTATCAAAATCCCCCAAGCTTACCTCTTACTCATCCTCGAGGAAGATAAGTAAAACGTGAACTTGGCGAATAAAATATAGAAAAATCAAAATAGACGAAAAAAAGAAGACGAAGAAGGGAAGATGCTAGATCATTCTCTCAGAACTCGGGTTTGCTTACTCAAGTAGCACAAGCAATGAATAAGAAACATCACTAAAGCTTTTATTTCGATATCATTTCATATGGGTACACTTGATAGAAAACTAAGAACAACATGAATCAAATGAAGTATGAAATCATTTTAGAATCAAATATCTTCTAAGGCATAGAAAATGATATACATAATTATAGACAACACACTTTTTAATTGACTGCTTCTATTTGGAGTATAAGAGATATCACACAATTCAAATCAATAAGAATAGAAAGAGATGGTTTTCATGAATTTCATGCCAGTTTTTCAATTCATAGATGTCATTATACTCTAAGTCATCTTCCTACGTGTCACAAATTACCTAGCTTAGGTCTTCATGCACATATAAGTAGTCACTCTCTCACATATCATTGAATCTCCTCCCCCAAGCTTATCTATAAGCGTGGTGGCATCAAATAGAAAATACGAACTTTTTCCCCAAAATTTTGTAGCTCCATATATAAAAAGGAAAATAAGAAAGAAGTAAAGAAGGGGATTGTGTATATACAATGAAACTTTTCTTTTTCTTTTTCTCTTCTCTTTTTTTCCTTTTTTTATACACAAGAACAATCCCAAAGAAAGATGCAAAGATATAAATTTTTCTTTCCTTTTGAGTTTTTGGGATCATGGAGCTTATTTCTTTTTAGCATGGGGAAGATGTAATAATAAGATTCACTTAAGGGGAGATTCATCAATGATTATATGTATAGAAATATTTTTCAAGATATGTGGAGAAAGAATATATGATAATGCTCGGTTCACTCCTGTTGTATGTGCATAACAACTCCAGCAGGGTAATGTCATCTACTCAGTTTCATTTCTAAAAGTAAACTAATCTATTCATATCAAACGACAATCAATTCATTCAACCTGGAATTTTAATACACATTCATGCAATAAGAAGTGATATTAAGATACAAAGCAGTACTCCAAGTAATAGGCAGTCAATACGTGAATTTTGGTGTGTTTTCTATAAAAAGTAAATAATAATATAACTCTCAGATGAGTCAACGCTAAAATTCATTCATAGATACATAATAACACATTGGAAGTTCTTTTTCTCAAATGCACGGTAAATATATCGCAGATGATATCAGAAATAAAAACAATAGCATAGCAAGAGATACGTGCATAAGAGTTGTTACGCCCGAAAGGCCGGCCCATGAAGTCAAGGCCAGTATGCAGCAGGGGCCTATACAGACTCACTCACTGACTCTCCTGATGGGACACTAGCTGAGCTGAAGGTCGCCTCGACTCAGAGAAGCACGCCTCGCCCCGCCGCAATATCGTCTCCAAGGCCAGCTAAGAAGCCCACCGGTACAACCTATTATCTTGCCATGCCAAGGACAAGCTCGCCTGCCCTCCAGCAGGAGCATCGTCCGGAGAAGCCGAGCTTGATCGCCGACCTATGACTCGCCCCTGAGGGCGGCCAAGCATAAATATCTCTGACAAGGTGACGTGGGCTCACCTACTCTCCATTAATGTCAGCGGTTAATGGTGAGAACTGATGGCCGCCACTCGCATCTCATTAATGCTCCTGATACCTCCTAACACCATTAATGCGGTAATATCCCTGACATAGCCTCACTACTCAAGTGCCAACTGGGATGATTCGACAACTGACAAGACGGCGAGCAACCGCCTCTCAGCCCTATAAATACCCCCTCTTGCCTCCATAGAGGGGGTTGATAAGTTGTTATTGTTAAGAAAAATCTTCTAACCCATTTCAATACACAAGGCCAGATATCTTCCATATATCTGTGCCTTCCTCATAAGCCCGCCGCACTTCGTCGACCTGTCTTAAGGTCGTCCAATGTGCCCGATGCCTATATCTTACATCACCTACTGACTTAGGAATCAGAGAGGTTAAGGACTGACAGCCAGCCCTGCCTTTTTGACCTGTTGTTCATCCTTGCAAGAAGCTCGCCTCAGCAACCGGGAGAAGGCGACCTTCAAGCGATCTCCAGGTGACCTTGGACCCTTCACATCTGAAGCGAGCTCCGAGTCGTGCTAACCTCACCATCTACCCAAAAACCTGTAAATCATTGTACCCATGATTCCCATTATAAACAAATTTCATTGTGTGTGGACTTGACCTGTAATAGTTGGCGTCGTCTATGGGAAAGATATAGGCACCAAAGATAGAGCGACGTGCCCTGTCGTTCGTGATCTTCGATGGCGTGCTCTACCGAAAGCGCCGTATGAGATACGCCATCTTACCTTACCTAAAGTGCCTTGCGCCCAGGAGGGCAGAGGAGGTCATCCGTGAGATCCATGAAGGGTTCTACGGGAACCACTATTGAGGACACACCCTGGCGCACAAAGCGATCCGACAAGGCTATTATTGGTCGACTATGGTCATGGATGCGGCTAACTATGTCAAGCCATACGGGGAGTGCCAGAGATTCTTCAAACATATAACAGCCCTGCCAGTTGATCTTATTCTGATCCTCAGCCCGGTCCTATTTGCCAAGTGGTGCCTCGACATCCTCGGCACGTTCCATCCAATGGCCACCGGAGGAAGGAAGTACCTGGTTGTTGCCGTCGACTATTTCACAAAGTGGATCAAGGCGGAGCTACTGGCACGCATCACCTGGGTGGACATGAAGAACTTCGTCTGAAAGTCGATTATATGTCGCTTCGGGATACCTCGCTCTATAGTGATGGACAGTGGAAAGCAGTTCGACTCCGTGGACTTCAGAAGCTTCTGCTCGGACTGGGGCATCAACTCCCACTTTGCCTCTATGGCACATCCTCAATCCAACGGCTTCGTCGAAGCAGCGAACAAGTGCATCCTGGAGCTGCTGAAGAAGAAGGTCGGCAGTGCCCCCGGGACATGGCCAGACGAGCTACCAGGCATCCTTTGGTCCTATTGCACGATGTACAAAGCATCAACAGGCGAGAGCCCTTTCATGCTGTCTTATGGGGCAGAGGCTGTCGATCCGTTGGAGGTCAGCGAAGAGTCTCTATCCTCCAGTACTTCAATGAAGAAGCCAACGAAGAGGGCCTCGACATCAATCTTATGCTCATCAATGAGGTAAGGGATCGTACGCTAACATGTTTGATCAAGCATAGCCAAAGGATGGCGAGATACTACAAATCCCGCGTTAGAAAGTGAAGCTTCAGAGTCGGCAACCTCATCCTCCGGGATGCCACTTTCAGGTCCGAGATCGACCGACGAGGCAAGATCTCTGCAAAGTGGGAAGGGCCCTACACTATAACGGACATCGTGGGACCAGCGACGTACATACTGGTGAATATGAAGGGCGAGGAGCTGGCCCATCCATGGAATGCTGAGCACTTGCTCAATTTTTTTCAATAAATGCATTTGTACATTCTGCAAATGCCATATTTTTAAATAAACCTATGTGTTTGTACACTCGGTGTGTCCTCTGAATTTGCATTTCAGCCCTCCCCTATTTGACGAAGGTCTGACGTCCGTCTCGGAGCCTAAGCCTTCGCAACTCAAACTCCCAGGTAGGCTGACGAGCTTTGCCTTCGATAGGACCGTCGGTGGGTTAAGAAACGAGCTACGGCTCGCACCCTCCCCTGCCTCAACTCTGGGGCAAGCCCACGGCTTTGCATTCGATAGAGTTGCATGGTAGAACAAGGAACGAGTGACGGCTCGCACCCTCCATACCTCCAATTTCACAGTGGTGTCCCACCAACGGAGGCCACGGGGTCACCCCCTCCTTGGCAGCCAGCCTTCAAATCCGAACTTTCTCCAAAAACTCCGATGCAGGCTGACGAGCTTCACCCTCGATAGGATCGTCAGTGGGTTAAGGAACGAGCTACGGCTCGCACCCTCCCCTTACTCAACTCAGGGGCAAGCCCGACGGCTTTGCTCTCGATAGAGTCACCTGGTGGGAGAAGGAACGAGTGACGGCTCACACCCTTCCCACCCCAATTTCGGGGCGGTGCACCACCAACGGAGGCCACGGGGTCGCCCCCTACCTGGCAGCCAGCCTTTAAATCCGGACTTTCTCCATAAACTCTGGGGTAGGCTGACGAGCTTCGCCCTCGATAGGATTACCGGTGGGTTAAGGAACGAGCTACGGCTTGCACCCTCCCATCCCTCAACTCCGGGCAAGCCCAACGGCTTTGCTCTCGATAGAGTTGCCGGGTGGGACAAGGAACGAGTGACGGCTTGCACCCTCCACACCCTCAATTCCGGGGCAGTGCGCCACCAACGGAGGCCGCAGGGTTACCCCTTCCTGGCAGCCAGCCTTCAAATCTAGACTTTCTCCATAAACTCCGGGGCAGGCTAACGAGCTTCGCCCTCGATAAGATCGTCGGTGGGTTAAGGAACAATCTCCCTCAACTCGGGGTGTCACGACCCGCTTTCCTAAAATGGAGGCGAGGCGAGACGAGGCCCGCTCAGGCTTGGAGCTGCAAGGCTCCAGCCTGTAAAGCGTCTGGAATAACACACAGGTCCCTGTAATGTGACATCGGAACAAAGATAACAATAATAGAAAAAGAGGCAAATAAATAAATTATTCATCTCAAAGTCCAGATAAAGTTCAACAACCACATAAATGCCACCAGGCAACAAAAGAGTCTAAAAGAAAGGCCCAGCATGGCCAACAAGGAAACAACTAACAAAATGGTGCTACTCACCGACAACCATAACAACTAATAAGAACTGCGAAGGAACACTAGGACTGGTCATCGATGTCCTCGTACTCCACGTCAGCAACGGAGTCAGACTCAAAATCCACGAACTCGTCGTCCCCAGCTACAGTCTCTGGCTCAGCAACTAACATGCGACACCCAAAGAGAAGGGGCACATGTCAGCAAAGTCTACAAGACTTTGTGCAAGGAAACAAAAAGGAAGGTAAAAGCAACCTAGCAATTCTAAGGAATGCATGGCATGTCATATGTATAAAATGAGCAGCAAATAAGTAAAAACAGCAAGTATGAATTGGCATGGCATGGAAGCAAGGAATACTAGTAAACATTCACAAGGACAAGTATAAGTATGGTAAGCACGTCGTGCATAGAGATTCCGCCCTTTGGCTAGAGAGGCTGTACGGGCCATCTCTTACGCTCAAGTGACCGTTTATCCCTACCCCTCCACGTGTATCGAGCCAGGGCCTTACCCCCGAACATGGAATGCTCGCTTCTGGATCACGAGCCAGGAAGTGTTTTAACAAGTATGGCGTAGGGTTATGCCCGCATAGCAGGTGCCAAGCCAGAAACACGGAAACACGGATTGTACATGTATTTGGTAGCATGTGCTACGATGCAACATACAAATCAAATGGCATGTAAAGAATGCAATGCATGGTAGATATTCAATTTAAGACCGGATTTGAGCTGGGCACGTGCCCAATCAGTCACTCGCGCTAGGGGTAGGGAATGACGAGATATGGCAAGTAGAGGGGATTCCCTACCCCTAGGCGTCTCTACTTGCCATGCTGGACAGATACGAGGTAGGGAATCCCCCCTACACAGATACGAGGTTAGCATGCTGGATGATGAGGGAATGGCCCAGCTCAAATGCCGGAGTTTATGGAGAATGGCACGGTGTAGGGGTTGGCAAGTAGAGAGAATGGCACGGGCCCAAGCAGTCACTCGCGCTTCACCGCATGGGCCCACGGCACTTGTCTGGACTCGTATTCCTTGGTTTAGTGATGTGATTTGGCGTTTGATTGCTTGGTGTGTCGTTTTTGATTTTGTTGGCCCTGACGGGCGATCTAGGATATAGAGTTTTCTTTTTCTCTCTTTCTCTCTATTTTCCCTCTCCGAGCTCCTACTCTCACTCGTCTTCCTCGAGGACGAGGAAGAGTTCAGCTTGGGGGATTTTGACGTGCGTTTATATTTCATATATTTGTGCACGTTTTCTTCCGTGTTTTTCCGTATTTTACCGCCGTCTTATATTTGTTTTCTCGTGTTTTCTTGTTTTCTTTCACTTTTCCGTGTTTTCCGTATTTTGCAGGAGTTTACTGGCATAGGGGACATAAAACGACGATATCGCAAGTCTCCGGAGCAACAGAAGGAGTCATGCGTGATCCGGGGGGTCAAACGACGAGGATATCATCTTTCAGACCCTCACCCGATCGGTTGGTCATCTTCAACCGATCGGGTGATGCACGCGTGCACCACCCGGACGCAGCTTGGAGCTCACAAGAAGTCACCCGGTCGGTTCAGTGACCGGGTCAAAAGCCCAAACTCTCTGGAATTTGAAGCTGATTGCCAACCGATCGGGTGACCTTCACCCGATTGGTTCACCTGTAGCTGAATTTCCAAAGCCAAGACGCGATGATCCAACCGGTCTCCTCACCCGGTCGGCACCAAGATCCAACCGGTCACATCCATGTTTCAACCGACCGGTTCATCCTGACCGGGTGAAGTTTCGCATCTTGCTGCCAAAGTTTGAAGCAGGTCACCCGATCGGTTGACTTGTCAACCGATCGGGTGATATCTTTTTCTATATATAGAACCCTAGGTTTTCCAGAAACGGGGGTGAGTTATTTTTCGCTGTTTTCTTCATTTTGTGACGGCTGTAATTTCCCAGTTTTTGTAAGTTTTCAGATCTTTGTCAAACTTTAGTATTATCTTAATTGCTTTACTACCATTGCATTTCTATTGTCTGATCATGATTTTTACGGTCGATTTCTGTTTAGATCGCTTTTTACTAAATATGTGTGAGTAGTTCCCAAATCTGAGATTTTGGCGGAAACCCCTTTGTGGGCTCTTCCCGATGCGTCCATAGGGCTAGGAAATCGATAGGGATTAGGAATCTAACGGTTACGCGGGGGTTTTTATTGTCATCGGCAGAAAAAGACCGCCTTTGACCGTTGGGCCAAGGGGGAATAAACTTGACGGTTGACTCCCTAGCCATAGCTCACACCCTTAGCGTAGACGTCGAATCCTAGCGTGCGGGAGCTGCAGGATGAGACGTTGGGAGTTATCGTTGCGAGCTTAGTGCTCCCGGAGTCGATCAGTGTTAATGGACACGGGAGTGCCCACTGATCAAACCCGGGAAGTCCGGCGTATCATCCTGGGCACCGACCAGAATATCGGGCCCATGAGACACCGGTACCACTTTCAGAGGCAACGTCTCACCATTATACCCTAATTCTGATCACTACCCTACCCGTAGGCCGTATCGGCGAGAATCGCACGATGGGGTGAAAACCAAAGTCACGGGTTTTTCCTTTATATTGTCTATACCTTGCATTCCATTTACCGTGACAACCCATCATTCGATTCGGGCTAGCTCGCCCATGGGGTGATTTTGATCCTCTTTGACACAAGCACATCCACGCCTCCCTGAGTTCGACCCCCCAAGCCACACTACAACACCGTGCGCTTGCGGTTACAAATATTTAAATCTCACGCCCCCAATCGTATTATTGCACACATTTAGCACGCCTAGCGGGGGACGTCAGCTATCTGAGTCTCTGTCACTTTATTGCTCAATACTGACTGCTTCATGGTGGTCGGGAGCTGCTGGATGGAGATCTGGCAAAAGTCGTTCTTTTGGCCTTGCATCACCACAAAGTTCTCCATGAGCATCTCCAGATTTGACTTTACAGGCGGAGGCGGAGGCAGAGGCATTTGATTCTGTGGCCTTGGTGGAAAGTTTGGTAGTTGAGCAAATACCTGCTGAGGTTTGGGACCTATACTCCTATAAGAAAGATTTGGATGGTTCCACCATCCCGGTTTGTACGAATTGTAGTAGGGGTTATTTGGAGGCTTTGGATTGTTGCCATATAATGCATTGTCCTGCTCTATAGTCATCTCTTGTGGCGACATCACACTAGATGGACACTCAGCAGATTGGTGTCCTTGCACACCACAAACCTCATAAATAGCCACAGTGGGCAGGTTAGTAACTCATGCAGCAATCCGCAACATAAAAATTTTATTTGCTAAAGAATCGAAGTTACTTGACAAAAGGGTAACTGCATCAAAACTCATCCTTACCTCCCTTTTTGGAGGTGGCATTGTCATTGGTCTAGTGGTAGTTATTGGAGACCTTCTCATCTATCAAATTCTTTGCTTCTTCTGGAGTCTTGCTTATAATGGCACCATTAGCCACAGCGTCAATCGATCTTTACCTCTTGCTTTAGCCCATTGTAGAAGGGTTGAATTAGGAGCCAGTTAGGGACTCAACAGTGTGGGCATTGTCTCTACTCCTTAACTCCTCACATGCTTCATATAATGATTCTTGATCGAATTGGGAGAACGATGTGATCTCATTACTTAGCTTCACAGTTTTACTTGGAGGAAAGAATTTCGTTAGAAAGGCTTTAGACAAAATATCCCAAGTAGAGAATTTATTTTGATCGTGGCTCTTGAGCCACTCTTTAGCTTTATCCTTTCAAGAAAAGGGAAAATGTCATAGCCTAATGGTGTAGTCAGAGATGCCATTCATCTTCAGTGTATCACACTTCTCCAGAAATGAGTTTAAATGATCATTTGGGTTCTTCATAGGGTATCCCCCAAACTGGTCTTGCTGTATGAATATAAAAAGTGACGACTTCAGCTCCAAGTCGTTGGCAATGATAGGTAGGCGAGCAATACTAGACGTCGATCCGTTGTACGGTGCTGAGAAGTCAAAGAGGGACTTGGTGAGTGGCGGTTGACGGTGTACTTCTTCTGCCATCTCAACTCATGCTAGCCTCCTCCTCCTTTTTGTGTTAAGCATACGTGTTGTAGCCTCAATGTCAGGGTCAAAGGGAAGTAAGTCTACTACATTTTGCGATCTCCTGCTCAAGCTCAACAAATAACACTAGAAAGGAGATGTCAGTACACAATAGAATAAATAGAAAAAGAAATAAAAACAAGGAAAAAGGAAAGGAAAAATGTGTAGTCTAATAAACCTAGACCTAAAATCAATATCAAGCGTTGCCTCCATGGTAACGGTGCCAAAAACTTGATGTGTCAGTTTTAATAAACAACTGCAAGCGCAATGTGTCAGTGTAGCACTTACAGGTCGATCCATAGGGAGGCAAACGTTGAGTACTGCTTTATTTCCAAGTTTTATTTAGCTACGTAATATGTCTCAATGGATAAGAGAATATCTAGAGAAAATATTAATATGAGAAAACTCTAGGGCCAAGTATCCCCACTACTATGATTCAGGTTAGGATTTATTTAGCTTTTCTGGTTATAGAATTGTCTTAGTATGAGGTTGTTGAACATAATGTTATCACATATCCCCCACTATCGTGATGCTATGATAGGACTAGTCCTATGCCAAAACCAACTATCATTGGTCATTAACATACGATAGATGCATGATGATCCAATATCGTGGATAGAAGTTAGGTGAATGCTAAGAGAGTTCTAATTTACGCCTAACTATCGTTGGTGACATAAATACTATGAATCAATATAGTGGTCAAAATCCTAGATTATCCCTAACTATCATTAGCGAATAATCTAATATACCACAAGGGATGAGATCAATTTATGTTGATGATAATCATCCTAAGCAAAACCATAAGGTGCATTATTCAATAACCAGGCAATAATAAATCAATCCATACCTAAATCACAGTAGGGTTTAATCATAAGCCCTAAATGATGAACTATTTACGATCCATAGCAAATAACACGATAAGATTCATAGATGGACGCATGAAAATCAAAAGAGAATGATAGGAAATGCTTATCAATGGATCCATGATAAAAATAGCAATAAAAATCCAACCTTTGATTCCAAAACAATATAAAACTTCAAACCTTGCACATGGAATAATCAGCTACAAGCAGGAAGAAAACCTTGGAAAACTGGAGAAAGCTGCAACAAAACTCTATAAAAATTTCTTGAAAAGGCGTCTTCAAAAAGTCCTCTAGAAAATCCTATTTATACTAACCCTAAAACAACTCAAAATCCACGTGCACCCAAATCCTTTATAAAACCTGACCTGACACGGTCGTGTAGTAACATATTGTTGGATACAACGATCTGTGACTTCGTGTTTGATGATAACATACCTGTGTGAATATTTCTGATGTGTTCGTTGAGTGTTTTCAGAGGCAAATCATTGAGAAGAACGTGATGGCAAAGTTGCAAATTTAAAGGAGTGGCAGTGATGTAAATACGTGGAAGAATGGAGGAGGTGGCAAACTTGTGAATAAGCTAGTTGGACTTGGTCAATATGGATGGATAATGAGTTATTTTTAAATTGAGAATCAAATCAAAACAAATCCAATTTTGACCAATTTAAATCCAATGAAATTCTATAATTGAGAGGTTTGTTTTGACCCAAACTCCTCTACCCATACCTATATATACCCCCTCAAAAAGAAGAGAGAGGCAGGCGGTCAAAGCAAAATCAACCCTAGCCCTCTCATTGCCGCAAGCAAGAAAATAACAAAAAACCTAGCTTCTAAATTTTTTGCTGCAAGCTGATACTACCTTCAAGCCTTCATCTCCAAATTAAAACAAAGACTCTGCCGCAACATCTCCAAACAAAAAGCCTTTAACCTTCCACAAAAACCTCTACAGCTGCAGCCTTTGAACCACCACAAACTCCCATTATTGTGAGACACTCAAGCACCCAGGCCGCAAGTATACTCTCCAAGTCTAATTCATCTTACTATTGAGTTAGTTGTCGTTGACAAGTTCCTCTGATGCTATTCATCTTGCTGTTGAGTTCCTTGCCATAGACAAGAATCCGAGTAGTTGCTGTTACCCTCGCTGCCATTGCCATCAACCAAGATTTGGTGTGCTGCCATTGCTGTAGACCTTTATCGGTTTGTTGTCGCGTAGGTTGATGCTTGATGCAGCAACATCTTCGTGCTGCCATAAGTTTCCATGGAGAAGATCATCAAGTTGCCACCATGAAGAATATCCTCTTGCTTCCTTGAACATCCTTGCCGAGTGGTTCCTTGCTGTCGTGGACTACCGAAGCCCTTGGTTTATTGTCGAGTCTTCAACCTCTTGCTGCCATTGAGAAGCAGATACTCTTGCTGTCGTTGAGAATCAAATAACCTTGCTATCATGGTGACATAGCTCTACTGCCGTGATCTCCTCAAACACAGCCCACGTTTGGAGTTTGAAGAAAGTACTCTGTGCACAAGCCTCTTCGAATCTCAGATACACTAAAATTTCTATACACACAGACCAGTCTGCGCTATCAATTTTGTGGAGCAACAACTTGAGATCCAGACATCAGAACGGGATATCATTTGCGTCAGAGCGTAGCTGACGACGTGCTAATTGACAGAGACTACTAAACCATCACAAACTGAGCGCTATTAACTCTCTATATCTTTATATTTGTGATATCGTTAGGTAGATCTTTGTATTAATTTTGACTATCGTTTTGGGGTGTGTTGGGCTCTTGATTAGTTGGGGTTAGTCAAGAGAAATCTTTTACTAGATTAGTAGTGTCTGACACTTTGGTGAGTGAGGTACTTACTTGGTTAGGTGAGTGTTGGAGCACGAAGTTCCGTGTTGTGGTCTATCTTGATACTATTATTCTAGCATTTTCTTTGGGGCTGGAGTAGGTCGTTGGGGCTATCGAATCAGGGTAAATCTTGTGCGCACTCTGTGATTGCTCTGTGATATCTTTATCTGCACATTACTTTGATTTAAGATTGATTGGTTGAATAGGAATAATTGTTTACATCAGAAAAATATTTTATAAGCATATTCACCATCCCTCTAGGCTTAGATCATGATCCAACAAGTGGTATCAGAGCAGGCTATAAGTTCTATGCTAGAGAACCATGAATATTTCTGATTCAGCCTTTGATGAAGGTCAGTCCACTGTCAGAACCCTTAAGTTTAATGGTACAGATTTTGCTTATTGGAAAGCAAGAATGAAAATTTATTTGGTGTATGTTGATTATGATGTATGGAATATTGTTGAGAAAGGCTACAAAACCCCCATGATTAAATTTGAAAATTCTGAAATTCTGAAACCTGAAGATAAATGTGATGATGCTGATAAGAAACTTTATTCTTTAAATGGTAGAGCTATGAATGCAATTATCTGTGCTTTTGACAAAACTGAATTTAATCGTATTTCTCAATGTTTAACTGCGCAGGAGATTTGGCACACGCTAGAGGTGACACATTAGGGAATGACTCAAGTAAAGGAGTCCAGACTGGCCTTGTTGAGCACTGAATATGAGAGCTTTCGCATATGGTGGGCTCCGAAAAGGTGCTCTCTCTCTCAAGCGCAAGAGTCCGTACAAGTAGTATAATCTGGGAGTCCAGATGTCGAATCCACGGGAAGAAATCTGTTGCAACCACAATTCAAATCAAATAGAAATCCTACGGAAAGAAACTAACCACTTCAACAATGATGATGGTGATGGTGATATGAACACGTGAACGATATGAACAAAGAAAATATGTGAGAATAAATATCTATAAAAAGTATGCACATGGTATGTGTTCGTTAGGATCAGTGATTCGTATTAATTTGGTTGATAGGTATAACGCAATGAGTTCTCCTTTTGGGAGCAATTCACCGGAAAATACTCAATATAACTCAATGAATTCTCCTTTTGGGAGCAATTCATCGGAAGATGCCCTTTTGGGGGTTCAAACACAATATTTCAAAAAGATCGTCGCTAAAGTTATAATGCGATATGAAACTCTCTTTTGGAGAGATCAAAACTATGGTATGAAACTCCATTTTGGGGAGATCAAAACTCACCCTTTTGGGGCGATCATCAACTAGATCAATTCTTTTGGAATATGAAAAGGGCGATTTAAGAACAAAGATTACAATTTTAACGACGTTTAACGATTTAGCACAAGGATATTCAACCAAACTAACGCTAATCACATCCCCTAACTACTCCATACCATGCACAAAAGAGATTTAGCTACTCATAATGTAATAATAAACAACTCCCATAGCAAAATACATCAAGATTATAGCAAAATACGGTAGAAAAGCATCAAATAAGGAGTTTAAGTTAAGAATTCATCTCCAAATATCCTTGAAAAGACATCAAAACTCTCCGAAAATAAGAAAATAGCCACTGGAATTTTACAGAATTTTTCAGGGGGAAAATACGGCTCCTAGAGCCTCCAATACGCCTAAAATACGCCCCAATCTGGCTGTATATGCCCAAAAACCCTAAAATACCTTATATAGGCTCATTGCGGGTTTGGGGTGTGCTAACGGGTCTAAACCCCGCTTGAAATCCAATATCCACGAGTGCCTCAAATCGCCGCCGTTGATCCTAGGCGGGATCGCCTCAGGATACGCCACGTGGCCAGCGGATCGGGTCCGCGCCCGCTCTCCGAGTTCACGTCGACTTCTTCTTCCACCGTTGGATCGAAAACTTGTGGCCTCGATTCATCCATGTTGCTCGAAGAAATAACGCTGTAGCCCGCTCTCCGTATTCGAATTCGATCAGATTGAGTTTCGACCGTTGGATCATCATCGGACAGCCCAGCGTCGCCAAAGAGATCTCGCCAGCGCTCGGAGATTGAGGGGCGAATCGTAACCGTTGGATCTTGATCGTACGCTCTGGGAAGTGGCCACATCGCCCCAGTCGCTTTGGTCCGTTCGATGAGCAATCAACGGCCAACAAGTGGCCACGTCGCCCGCTCCGCTGCGCGCGCTCAGCATCGCCACGCTTCGATCGTTGCAGTTGGATTTGAGATCCAACGGCTGAGGAAATTCCGTGTGCGGATAATCACGGGCCGTTAGATTCGAGCGGGAATCACTCTGGTGCCGTCGCGTGGCGCGCCAAGATGCATGCAGGCGTATTTAAAACGTATTTCTTCATTTAAAATGTATTCTGCATTCAAAAATACACAGTAATTAGCACAGATCTCAGAAAAATACAAATAAATAGTCGTTGGAATCATGAGATCGACACCAAGCTAGGAAAAATATAAAAAGTGCAGAAATACTTCGTTAAATGCTGTTTTGTGCTCAAATAGTGTGTTTTCTCTAATAAATAAATGTGTAGAAAATACGTATGAATTAGAGAACAATGTAGCATCACATGAGCACAAAATAGGGCTAAATGGGGGGTTAAATATGTAATATTGAACCTGAATCAGCATGCTACCCACAGAGTCTATTAAGGAGATGTATGCAAGGTTTACATACATTGTGTATAACTCAAAAACTCTTGGAAAACCATATTCGAGCTTGGAGCAAGTAAGGAAGATCTTGAGAGCATTGCCAAGCATATTTCGTCCTAAAGTCACGGCCATCCAAGAAGCAAAAGACCTTGCAAAGTTGAGCATGTAAGAATTGATAGGAAACCTGATGTCTCATGAACTTGAAATAAAGACCATTGAATCTAGGGAGAAATCTAATGCTAAGACTCACAAGGCACTAGCTTTCAACATTGAAGAAGAAGATGATCTTGATGAGGATCAGGCATTGATGGTTAAAGGATTCAAGAAATACATCAAGACTCCTCGGGGAAAATCAGATATGCTAAAAAGGTTCAATTGCTCTAATAAGTTGAATCCTGCAAATATTTCATCGGAACAAAATACTACTAAGACTATGCAGTGTTTTTAATGCAGGAAGCAGGGACATTTCATGAAGAACTGCCCACAAGGAAAGAACAATTCCACAGAGAAGAAAGGAAAATCTTTGGCAGTGACGTGCGTGGGATGATGATAGCGAGGATGAGACTCAGGAGGAGACTACTGACTCCTCTCTCTGCTTAATGGGAGATCTCGATAAGGTAAAATCTTGCTCTAAGAATGAAATTGATATGAATATGTGGGAAAACATTCGCAATGAAATTGATGATTTAGAATCTGCTGTGGAATCTTTAAGAGAGTGTAATTTTGAATTGCAGCAAGATAATATAATATGTCACTAGATATTGAAAAACTAAAAGCTCAAAATGATGCATAGCTACCATTGCTGAAATGAAAAAAAAAAATCTGGTGTGCATGAAAAAGTTGAATGTAAAACATGTCATACACTTGTGAATGAAATAAAACTTGTGAAGAAAAGTTATCGAGCTAGAAAAGAAAATGGTAAACTATAAAAACAGTGAGAAAGAAAATAAAAAGGCTTTTATCAGTAAATGCACCATGCTTGTTAATGAGAACATGTACTTAAAATCTAAAGAATCTGATCTTGAGCTGATCATTAAAAAATTTGGAGTTGGAAAGCAAGCACTAGACATTATTCTTGGATATCAGATGCATGGCAATAAATGACGTCGTCTAGGATATGGGAATAAAATTGATGAAAAGCCAAAAGTTAACAAAAAGATTCAAAAAGAGACATGCGTAAGAAGAAGTGCGTTTCCAAAATGATATATGTATGGGTGTGTTGGTCATACATATTACAATTGCAAGTACATGAACAAAAATATAAAGTTTAAAAAAATTTGGGTTCCAAAAGGTACCGTGACAAACACAGGTGGACCTATTTGGATTCCTAGGTCACATGTATCTTGCTCTTACTATGTGAACGTACATGTCATGGCTAATGGACAGTGGTGTGATTGGTACTTAAACTCCAGTTGCTCAAGACACATGACTAGAAATAGCGAAAAGTTTCTTAGCCTTGTAAAGCATGAACGAGGAAGTGTTACTTTAGAGGACAATGGAAGATGTAAGGTAATTGGAAAGGAGGTTGTAGTTAACGACACCTTTTAGCTTACAGTTGTCCCACAGGTGGAAAATCCAACACACAACCTCATCTCTATAAGTCAGCTGTGTGACAAAGGTATGAGAGTGGTTGATTCAAAATTTTGTAAAATAATTGATAGCTCCACAGATGATGTTATCATTACTGCTAATAGAAAAAATAATGTTTACACGATTATGATTGAAGAACTAATTTTCTCTAAATGCTTGCTTGTCAGAGAAGAAGAGGCCACGTTATGGCATATGAGACTAGCACATGCAAGCATGTGATTGCTAAAAAAATAAAAATTTGGAAATAGGACTACTGTTGAATATTGGACTCCCCGGATTTGGTTTTGGATGATGAGCAAACATAAATAATTCATGAACTAACAATTTGTGAGCGCAGTATTGGAGATCGTCGCCAATTTCACGAGAATATTCAAAGCGACATCTCAACACTTTCCAAAGCTCATATTCATGCCTAAAGCTTCGTTGAAGCTCCTGCAACGCTTTGGAAGTTATGAAAGATTCAATCGAAGCTCTCAAAGACCGTTTATTAAGGTTTTATTTATAGTCTTTTAGTTTCGATTGATAGAATGTTAAGCCTTGAGTATATCTTACGTTTCTATCTTCATTACGCTCATTTCGTAGCTCTAGGATCCTTGCACAAGTTCATTCTAACTTCCTCGAAGCGTCGCGCTTCGATTCGGACTTTGTTGTGCATGTTAGTTGGTACAAGAACAAGTACTGACCGACTAGATGGTGATCTAGTCGGTCGGCAACTGTTCTTGGACCGACTAGTTTGATTCCTTAATTTCTTGGACTTTACTGTTTACAGTTAGTCGGTCTACGTTGACTCACCGACCGACTAGTTTGTGAACTAGTCGGTCAGTGATGCTTCTTTGACCGACTAGTTGAGACTTACTGTTCACTCTAAAATTCTCCTAAGCTACTGTTTACCGTTAGTCGGTCTAAGAACGTTTGATGACCGACTAGTTGACAATCTAGTCGGTCAACTTTTGTTCTTGGACCGACTAAGTCAACTTGCCTTCAGACTAAGTTGTTTTGCCTCTTAGTCGGTCTACGTTCATTGGATGACCGACTAGTTGTGAAACTAGTCGGTCAGAAAGTGTTCTTGGACCGACTAGATTTCTAGGTCTGAAATTCTATTTCTTCTCAGATCTACTCTTAGTCGGTCCACGTTGTTTGGCTGACCGACTAGTTGATGAACTAGTCGGTCAGTGAGTGTTCTTTGACCGACTAATTCTCACAGATTTCTTTCCGTTGGAGATTGACCTAACTTGTTTCTATGGGTCCCTATAAATACGAACCTAGGTCATTTCTATCTTCAATAGAGCTGCCATTAAGAGATTCATTGAGTTCTAAAGAGATAGCTATTCTCCCTCAAATCTAAAGCTCTCTTCCTCACAAGAAACCCATTCTCTCTCATTTCTAGATCTAGAGAGAAGTTTGTTCTTGGTGAGCTCTTCAAGCTATTGCTTGATTCAAGTTTCCAAATCATCCCTAGGCACCCATTGCTGCTCATTTCCTTGGTGCTAGGGTTTGGTAACTTCATCTTCCTCAAATCCTTCATTCCACCTATTGGGTAAGAAAAACTCAAGGTATAGGATTTTGTGGTAAGCTTGTTTATTTCATATTAAACTCTTTAATATTGCTTTGTGATTCTCTCGGTTGTGAGAGAAGTTTGTGATCCCGGGTTGTGGGATTCACTTTGCCATTGCATGTATGATTTGATCTTGTGAAGGTTTTTCACAAGATATTCATAGTGGAAATCTTGAGTTAGGGTTTCTAACTCAAGTATCCGGAAGGGATCCGGGTGGTTGGGACGTAGGATCACCGGGTACAAGTCGGGGAGACTTGGGTGGATCCGAACCCATTAACATGGTTTGTTAGCATTGTTAATTTCATTGTTGTCACTCAATTTAAGCTTCCACAAATTGATTTGGTAGTTGTGTGCAATTTAATTTGGAGTTATACGCCTTATTATTTTAAAGTACTATTTACCCCCCCCCCCCTCTAGTACTTGTGCAGTAGCTGGTAGGGCATTACAACTACCACATCAGACTTATAAGAATGGTAAGTTGTACGTGGCATGCACAAAAGATAAGCAAACTAGATCTATATTTTCTAGCATTAAAGAAGTTGCCACCACACGCATATTGGAGTTAGTACACATGGATTTATTTTGACCCACCGATATTGCTAGCCTAGGTGGTAAAAAGTTTTGTTTGGTATTGGTTCATGATTACTCTAGGTACACGTGGGTTTACTTCCTAGCAAAAAATTAGATTCCTTTGAAACTTTTCAAAAAAATTGTAACAGGATTCTAATGAGAAAAATACTTCCATTACTTAAATTAGAAGTAATCATGGTGGTGAGTTTGAAAATGCTATTTTTGAAAATTATTGTCTTGAAAAACGTATTTTACATGAATTCTCTTCTCCTAGAACACCCGAACAAAATGGAGTGGTCGAGAGAAAGAATCGAACATTAAAAGAGAGGGCTAGGAGTATGCTAAATGAATATAGATTGCCTATGTCTTTTTGGGCTAAGGCCATGAGTACCGCATGATATGTGTGTAATAGAGTTATGATAAGACCTTTAATGAACAAAACTTCTTACGAATTGTGGCATGGCAACACTCCAAACATTTCTTATTTCAAAGTATTTGGATGCAGGTGCTATATAATAAACACTAGAGATCAACTTGGCACATTTGAATCCAAACCAGATGAAGGAGTGTTCGGGAGATATTCAACAAGGAGCAGAGCATACTGTTGAATATTGGACTCCCCGGATTTGGTTTTGGATGATGAGCAAACATAAATAATTCATGAACTAATAAATTGTGAGCGCAGTATTGGAGATCGTCGCCAAATTCACGAGAACAATCAAATCGACATCTCAAGACTTCTCAAAGCACGTATTCATTGCCTAAATCTTCGTTGAAGCTCTTGGACCGTTTTGGAAGTCATGAAGAATTAATCGAAGCTCTCGAAGACCATTCTTTAAGGTTTTATTTATAGTCGTTTAGCTTCGATCTATAGAATGTTAAGACTTGAGTATATCTTACGATTCTATCTTCATAACGCTCATATCGTAGCTCTAGGATCTTAGTACAAGTTCATTCTAACTTCCTCGAAGCGTCGCGCTTCGATTCGGACTTGTTTGTGCATATTAGTTGGTACAAGAAGAAGTACTGACTGACTAGATGGTGATCTAGTCGGTCAGAAAAGCTTCTTGGACCGAATAGTTTGCTTCCTTAATTTCTTGCACCTTACTGTTTACAGTTAGTCGGTCTACGTTGACTCACCGACCGACTAGTTTGTGAACTAGTCGGTCAGTGATGCTTCTTTGACCGACTAGTTGTGATTTACTGTACATGCTAAATTTCTCCTAAGCTACTGTTTATCGTTAGTCGGTCTAAGAACGTTTGGTGACCGACTAGTTGACAATCTAGTCGGTCAACTTTTGTTCTTGGACCGACTAAGTCAATTTGTATTCAGACTATTTCACTTTGCCTCTTAGTCGGTCTACGTTCACTGACTGACCGACTAGTTGTGAAACTAGTCGGTCAGAATGTCTTCTTGGACCGACTAGATTTCTAGGTCTGAATTTCTATCTCTTCTCAGTTCCTCACTTAGTCGGTCCATGTTGTTTGACTGACCGACTAGTTGATGAACTAGTCGGTCAGTGGTTGTTCTTTGACCGACTAATTGCCTCAGATTTCTATCCGTTGGGAATTGACCTAACTTGTTTTTATGGGACCCTATAAATACGAACCTAGGTCATTTCTCTCTAGGTTAGAGCTGCCATTAAGAGATTCATTGAGATTAAAAGAGATAGCCATTCTCACTCATTTCCAAAGCTCTCTTCCTCACAAGAAACCCATTCTCTCACTTTCTAGATCTAGAATCCATATTGAGAGAAGCTTGTTCTTGGTGAGCTCTTCAAGCTCTTGCTTGATTCAAGTCTCCAAATCACTCCTAGGCACATATTGCTGGTCATTTCCTTGGTGCTAGGTCTTGGTGACTTCATCTTCCTCAAATCCTTCCTTTCACCTATTTGGTAAGAAAAACTCAAGGTATAGGATTTTGTGGTAAGATTGTTTATTTCATTATAAACTTGTTTATATTGCTTATTGATTCTCTCGGTTGTGAGAGAAGGTTGTGATCCCGGGTTGTGGGATTCACTATTGCCATTGCATGTATGATTTGATCTTGTGAAGGTTTTTCACAAGATATTCATAGTGGAAATCTTGGGTTAGGGTTTCTAACCTAAGTATCCGGAGGGGATCCGGGTGGTTGGGACGTAGGATCACCGGGAACAAGTCGGGGAGACTTGGGTGGATCCGAACCCAGTAACATCTTTTGTTAGCATTGTTAAATTTGTTGTTGTCATTCAATTTAAGCTTCCGCAAATTGATTTGGTAGTTGTTTGCACTATAATTAGGAATTATACTCCTTGTTATTTTAAAGTACTATTCACCCCCCTCTAGTACTTGTGCAGTAGCTTGTAGGGCATTATATTTGGTATCAAAGCCAGATACTAAGCTATGTCTGCCAACGACAACAAGACCGTGCGTCCACCTTCCAACTATGACACCTTCAGGAACCGTGAAGGAGCATCTTCGGTGATGGAAGGACATTCCTCTACGAGGCCTCCGTTCTTCAACGGTACCAACTACGGGTACTGGAAATGCCGGATGGAAACCTTCCTCCGGAGTGCATCTCTATGGAGGACCACAATGAAGGAATACATCGAGCCCGAAGAAGAAGACTTTGAGAAATGGACTACCGCGGTGATCGCCGCGGAGGTAAGCAATGCCAAGGCAATGAACGACTTGCAATGCGCATTGGAGCCCGAGGACTTCAATAAGATATGCACATGTAAGAGTGCATATCAAATTTGGAACTCCCTCCTCATTCTACATGAAGGGACGAGTAGGGTAAGAGACTCTAAACTCGTAGTTGTAAACAAAGTTTACGAAATGTTTCATATGCAACAGGGCGAGAAGATGAAGGAATATTACGCTCGTTTCGTTGACATAATAAACGAGTTAGAGGCCCTCGGCAAATCCTACACCCAAAAGGAGAAGTGCTCGAAGCTTATCGAAGGACTTCCTTCTTCTTGGGAGAAACGTACCTTCGCCATCGAGGAAGGTAATGACATGAATAAGTATACCGTAGTTCAATTGATGGGTACTTTGATGTCATACGAGGTACACAAAGATAGCAAGGTGAAGTTACAAGAAAAGATGAAGTCCTATTTGAACCAAGACGTGCCAAAGAAAAAGGCAATTGCATTCAAGGCGGCTTCATCCACCTCTACCGATGATGAGGACTTGGAAGAAGAAATGGACATGGAATCCATTGCACTCATGGCAAAGAAGTTCAATCGCTTCTTCCGAAAGGGTAACTTCAAACAAAAATCTAAATTTACTTCTACTAACGCCTCTCCACCTTTGTGCTTTAAATGCAATAAGCCAGGACACATCAAAGCAGATTGTCCTCAAAACAAGCAAAAGGAGAAGTGGAAGGCGCCGAAGTTCGACAAGTCGAAGAAGTACAAAAAGGGGTACAAAAAGGGACTTGTCGGAGCAACATTCACCGACTCCGAGGATTCCTCAAGCGGAGAGTCGGACGATGAGAAAGTGGAGCAAGCGCACATGTGCTTCATGGCAAGAGAGGAGCATGATCAAGGATCTTCCTCCTCCGATGATAGCGACGACGAAGGCGATGAGGTAACTATGGATGATCTTAGGGATGCTAACTCTCATTTATGGTCTAAATATACTAAATTAGTAAATAGATATACTAAAGTAAAAGATGACCTAGCTAGCATTCAAACCTCGCCTAAGACTATCATCACCAACAACGACACCGTTGTTGAAGAGTTAAGAAATGAGATTGTCAATCTCAAATCTAAACTTGAACATGTTAGCATTGAAGATCCGGAAGAACATAGGATAGCGGATTTGACTTCTCAAAACTCGACTTTGAGTATTGAGAATGAGGATCTTAAATCTCGTGTTTATGTGCTCACATCGCAAGTATCAAACTTGGATACTTCTATGCGTTCTCTCAAAGAGAAATATGAGAACACATTAGGCCGAATTAATAAATTCAATAAGGGTAAGGACCATTTGGATAAAATCCTAAGTGACTTACTTCCGGCCAATCACCACATTGGTTTGGGGTATACGATGGGATGTCCATCCAAAGCGGCCACTACTTTTGTTAGGCCAACTTCCGGTGACTCTACGAGTGGTAGCAAACACTCTATTGGTAGTTTATCTACCAATGGTGCTTCCACATTGTCCACACCCTCTTTCGGAAAGAAACCCACTTTGGGTGGACCTCCAAAGAAGGGGCATGCTTATATGTACACCAATACCATGCCACGTAGGAACACACGTCCTACTCCACCGTCTCACACATATGATGATTTTTATGCAACACATTCTCGGGCACGTGCACACCATGTGAGACACCCTCACGCACGTGTTCCAACACATGCATATGTCCACCCACCTCATCATATGAATAATTCTCGTCATGCACCATTCCATCATGTTCCTTATGCCTATTCACAACATGCATCACGTAGAAATCAACGTCGCATGCATGCACCCAATAGGATAAGGGCTCCCAAGATTTTCACTATTTGGAGCCTAAAGGACACAAGCATGGATGAAAAACAAGTGTATATGAATGCTTATTTTTCGGATGTTGTGCATAGTAGAAATTATGTGGGGAAGTCTAAGTCCAATTGGACTTGGCTTCCAAAGGTCTAACCTTTGAGGACCCAATGACCTTAGGTACCGTGATATGAAATTCTCTATCTTTAGGTACTCAAGGAAAAGAAAAATAAAAGGAGCAACAAATTTAAATTTAGCTCCAAAAGGAATTGGATACTCGATAGCGGGTGTTCAAAACACATGACGGGTGACGCTCAATTGCTCTCCGGAGTAGTTCCCATTGCAAATGGAAACCGCGTCGTATTTGGAGGCAACGAGAGCGGAACCATCGTCGGTGTTGGTAAAGTGGGTAACCCGTCTAAACCTTTAATTAGTGATGTTTATCTAGTTAATGGTTTAAATCGTAATCTTATTTCAATAAGTCAACTTTGTGACAAAGGTTACAAAGTTAGATTTGCGAAAGGATTATGTCATATTTCAAATGATAATAATAAATTATTATTTTCCGGCACTCGCCATAAAGATATTTATATTTTTGATCTTCCTAAGTCATATGAACAATGTCTCGTTGCCAACACAAGTGAACAACACTTATGGCATCGACGATTTGGACATGTGAACTTTGGAACACTTTATAAGCTTTCAAAATTAAATTCCATTAAAGGTTTTCCGAAGCTCGTTTTTGAAAAGAAAAGTTTTTGTGATTCTTGTCAACGTGGCAAGCTTCCTAAATCTTCATTTAAACCTAAGAAAAGCATTTCTACTAAACGGCCACTAGAGCTATTGCAACTAGATTTATTTGGGCCAACTAGAGTTGCTTCCTTAGGAAATGCAAGATATGGTCTTGTCATCGTCGATGATTATTCTAGATTTACATGGGTGTTTTTCTTATGTAATAAAAATGAAGCTTTTGAAAACTTCACAATATTTCTGAAGAAAGTACAAAATCTCATCGGAACCACCATTGTCACTATTCGTAGTGATCATGGGGGTGAATTTGAGAATGAGTCTTTCTCAAATTTTTGTGATGATCTTGGAATTACTCACACGTTTTCTTTCCCTCGCGCACCTCCTCAAAATGGTGTTGTTGAGAGGAAGAATAGAACGCTTGTGGAGTGTGCTCGTACTATGCTCGAAGATAGTCAACTTGGTTATCAATTTTGGGCGGAAGCGGTACACACCGCTTGCTATGTGTTTAATAGAATACTTTTGAGGCCCGGCACCAAACAAACTTGCTATGAATTGTTGTTTGATAGATTGCCTCAAGTTAAACATTTTCGTGTTTTCGGCGCAAAATGTTTTATTAAAAACATATATGATAATTTGGACAAGTTTGATCCGAGATCGGATGAGGGGATATTTGTTGGGTATTCCTCACGTAGCAAAGCCTACCGAATATACAACAAAAGATCCTCTACGATCGAGGAATCACTTCATGTCTCTTTTAATTAGAATTTTACTACTCCTAGAATTTCAAATGATGATGACTCTATGGATGTTTTATGTGATTCGTTTGAAAATTCTAAGTCTATTGATTCAATTGATTCTATTGATACTAACCCGACTAATGAAGTTGTTGAGAATGTGCCTAGTGATCAAGGTATTCCCAAGCGGCTTCATACCGTTCACAATCATCCTCATGAGCAAGTCATTGGCAATATTCATGATAGTGTCAAGACGACATCTCAAGTCCACCACTTCGCCAATTGTGCCTTTGCCTCATCGATAGAGCCAAAGAATATAGTTGAAGCGTGCGAAGATAGTGCTTGGATCCTTGCCATGGAGGAGGAACTCATTCAATTCGAGAGGAATGAGGTATGTGAGCTTGTTCCTTTGCCATCGAAGAACCTCACCGTCATAGGGACAAACTGGATCTTCAAGAACAAAACCGACGAAAACCAAGTCGTCGTTCGGAACAAAGCTCGGTTAGTAGCTCAAGGCTATCGACAAGAGGAAGGTATCGATTTCGAAGAATCCTTCGCTCCGGTAGCTAGATTAGAATCAATTAGACTATTATTGTCTTTTGCATGCCATAAAAACTTTAAATTATTTCAAATGGATGTTAAAAGTGCATTTTTAAACGGAGATATCGTTGAGGAAGTTTACGTTTCTCAACCTCCGGGCTTCATAAGTGAAAAATTTCCAAATCATGTTTTTAAACTAAAGAAAGCTCTTTATGGGTTGAGACAAGCTCCTCGAGCTTGGTATGATCGCCTAAAGAATTTTCTTTTGGATTTGAATTTTAAAATGGGCGAAGCCGATTCTACACTTTTTGTTAAGCATGTGAATAATGATATTTTATTAGTTCAAATTTATGTTGATGATATCATTTTCGGTGCTACTAACTTCACTCTTTGCGAAGAGTTTTCTAATGTTATGAAGGAACAATTTGAGATGAGCCACATGGGCGAACTCAAATATTTCTTAGGTCTCCAAATTCGCCAATTGAACGATGCAATCTTCATCCACCAAACGAAATACACGGTGGAGTTGCTAAAGCGATTTGGAATGGAGAATGCCTCCGGGAAAAAGACTCCTATGAGCACTACAACGCATCTTGATAAAGATACGGGCGGAAAAGATGTAGACATTCGTCTATATCGAGGTATGATAGGTAGTTTACTTTATCTTACCGCAAGTAGGCCCGATATTATGTTTGCCGTTTGTATTTGTGCTCGTTATCAGTCTCAACCTAAGGATTCTCACTTAGTAGCGGTTAAACGTATTTTTCGCTATCTAAGTTACACTTTAGATTTTGGATTAATTTATCCGAAATCTAGCACATATGAGTTAGTCTCATATAGTGACGCTGATTATGCAGGATGCAAATCCGACATGAAGAGTACTAGTGGCACTTGCCATTTTCTAGGAAATTCCCTTGTCTCTTGGTTTTCCAAGAAGCAAAATTCGGTATCACTTTCAACCACCGAGGCGGAATACATTGCCGCCGGTGCCGCTTGTGCCCAGGTTCTTTGGATGAGACACACACTGAAGGATTTTGGTATTCATTGTGATACTAGCCCTATCATGGTGGATAACCAAAGTGCTATTTGTCTTTCAAAGAATCCGGTGCACCATTCCCGATCTAAACACATAGATGTCCGACACCACTTTTTAGATGATCATGTTGCTAAAAAGGACATCATATTAGTGTACGTTGAAACCCAAAAGCAAATCGCCAATATTTTCACGAAACCCCTAAAGGAGGACTCCTTTGTGCGGTTGCGTCGAGAATTGGGGATTATGGGTGAATCCGAGATATAGGATTCATATTTCATTCAATTATCTTGCATGCTATTATATTTCGCGATATTTCGTTCATGCTAGATTTATTGAATTTTTGGGGATTTTATGTGATTTGTTTGAATTTTTGCTCGAATTCTTATTTGAATATCGTATATGAGATTTCGATGTTTTATGGGGTAGTTTAGATGACTAATGAGAGGGTTAAGATGTTTCATCCAAGTGGTTTATGAAGAGAACTCATTTATCAATTTTTGGACTCTTCTAATCGGTTTCAGTTCATTAGTCAACCGACTAGATGCTCATCAAGTCGGTCAGCTAGTGAACTCAGACCGACTAGTTCAAGCTTTTATCTTTCTTTTGTCATTAACTTTCTTTAGTCGGTCACAGTACACTTACCGACCGACTAGATTGAAAACTAGTCGGTCAGTGAGTATACTGCGACTGACTAACTCTAGCCCTAGAAATTTCTGTTTGCCTCTGTTTCGACTTAGTCGGTTCAAGCTCATTGACCGACCGACTAGATCGTAATCTAGTCGGTCAGTGCTTGAACTGTGACCGACTAAGTGCGTTAGGGCAAACGCGTCTTTTCGCATTCTCGACCGACTTACATCATTTCTATCCGACTATTTTTTGTTTTAGTCGGTATTCTAAGTCTCTCCAGCTCGAAAACCCCCTAAACCCCGATCGAACCTCTTCGTCTTCCCTCGATCTCCGACCAGCTTTCCGTCCATCCGCCGCCACCGATCGCTCCCCTAGGTATCTCCCTCCTCCTACTAGGTCGTTTTCCTATTCTAGGGTTCGATCTTGGCCGATTTCTCCTCTAGGGTTCTAGGGTTTCGAAGTTCTTGTTTTAGGGCTTTGTGGTTGATTGACTTCAGTTTTAGGGTTTAAGCTTATTGTCTTTGATCTTATCCTGTCATTTGGTTGTACTCGTTGTGCCGTGACCATGGCACGAACGAGAATCCCGATTACCTCTTCTGGGGCTTCCCCCATGACCGTAGAGACCGGGACCGCTTCGACCCCTCCAAAACGTAGGGCCAAGACCACTCGACCCCCCTCTTCGTCTTCAACTCCGTTGAAGAGGAAGAGGACGTCCAAGCCTAAACCTGCCGGCCAATCGTCCAAGCCAAAACCTAAACCTAAAAAGTTCCGTGCTCCCACCCCTCCCGGTGAGCGTTCGGATAGTGATTCCGAGGATAACTCCGATGAGGAATACACTCCTGAACATCCCAAGAAGGCACCCACTCCACCCCCTCCTCCACCTCCTCCTAAGTCCCGTAAGGCTAAGGGTAAAGCTCTTATGCTAGTCGGCGGTGTCGATATATCGTTGTGCCGCGACGACCCTCAGTGTCTCACAGCGTACAACCGTATAGAGCACTGCCCACTGCTGTTAGAGCATTACGTTCAGTTTTCTGATTTTCTTGGCCTTGCTGATCTTCTCTCCTATAGTGGCCAATTGGACTACCTTCGATTTGACGCTAAGGCGAACCCTAGACCATATCCTCGCCTGGTCAAATTATTCTATGCCAACCGTGTCCGGGGTCAGTACAGCGAGACCCACTCCATTGAGACTTCTGTTTTGGGGACTCCGATAGTCCTCACGGCAGAAATCTTGGGGGGGTTGATTGGTTGCTCGTCGTGTGGCCTCCTCCCGTCTGACATCTCTGTCGACGATATCTCCTCCTTAGATCAGCGGACCCTAGGCAAAATCTTCCAGGTTATCCCCCCAGCATTCATAGGAGTCCCTTCCAAATCTTTCAAGTCAAATGCTTGGGTGCTTAATCTGATCTTGAAGTCCTGCCTTCTTCCCAAGTATGGATCTTCTTCTCTTCCATCTCAGCCGTTTTTGAAATTGATATACGCTCTTTTCATGGGTAGCGAGATTAATTGGGCTCGCATTATACTCGATAAGATGGACTCTTTCGAGTGTATACGCAAGACCACTAAATCTGCGCATATCCCATATCCATGTCTGTTGACTTTGGTTTTCCTTCGATTCGGTGTTCCCCTGCCTCCTGATGATGAGCGTCCCTTGGGTCCTCCTCTGAACGCGACGACCATTAAGAAATCTCTTGCGACGCTTCGTCACGTGCAGAGGTCGACCACATCTGCTTCCCGGGCCACTCCCTCAGCTGCTGCAGCCCCCACTCCCTCTGCCACATTAGATGATGTCGTACGCTTACTTCGTCGGCACGAGTTGCGTTTGGCTCGTACCGAGGAGGTAGTTTGCCGTATGGCTCATATGATGGGCATTGAGCTTCCTCCTTCCGTTTCTGAGGCCAAGGAGATGGACGATGAGGATATTGACGATCTTGTCACTTCCTTGGCTCGTGGCGATGAGGCCACTGCTGCTGCCGCTGCTACCACATCTGCTCCTGGAGATGGCACCTCTTCCGGTGCTCCAGAGACTTCTGCACCAGTAGTTCAGACTTCTGAGGCTGCTGCTGCTCCTGTTGACGACCCTGCTCCTGCCTTGCCTGCTGATACTCCTGTTGAGACCCCTGCCGTTGAGCCTACCGTCGATGTCTCCACACCTGCCCCGACGATCCCGTCTGTTGACACGCCTCTCCTCCCTGCAGAGCCTGAGTCCACTCCGTCGACTGGACCCACGGAGACTGCAGATCCAGCCACTTCCTCGTGATCGTATGTTTCGAGGACTCTTCACTGCTCATTGGATGATGCATCTTATTGAGAGTATTTTGGGTTAGGATGGAGTTTGAGGGTTATTTTGATGTATTTTGATTTTTCTGGATGTCGGTGTTGTATTTTGATGTACTTTGGATGATGCTGATGGTTAGATGATGTATGATATATTTTCCTTTTTGTTGTTGATATCCATGGTATGTTATACTTGATGTACTCGATGTGATATCTTTTTGGATGTACTCATGATGTTTATATATATATATATCGATGTTCTCTATGTTTTAATTCGTCGTGCACATTTACTATTCGTTCAACGCATATGAAATATGAATTCATCGCTCGACGCTTGGAAGCTTGGTTAAATAGATTATATTTCTATGATTATATAGAATTGTTTTCCATGCACAAATTTAACCAAGAATATTGAATATTGGAGAGTATGTTCCTTTACTCAATAAATGAATTAATATTTGGTATTTTTGATGATTTTAATTTTCGCTTTTAGCTGATGGACATTTGGGCACACCTTGATTTGATTTCATCGGTTTTCCCTTGGTGTCAATTGGGTCCATCGTCAACATCTACGACTCCCGATGTTGGATTTTAATTTCCCTAGTTGTTGTCGTTGTATGCCCCCCATTTTTGGGATAATGCCAAAGGGGGAGAGATAATGATAATAAATAGGTCAAATGAAAATTTAACTCAATTTCCAAGAATCTAATTTGATGTGTTAGATTCAGGGGGAGTTAAGATATATATAAGGATTTTCAAAATCCGATATTTCAAAAATCGATTCTCTTTATTTATCTTACTCGTCTGATTGATGCAATTCATATATATTCATTTTGGAATTAACGTGTCATCAATGCAGGGGGAGTAAGTATTTTTCATTTGAATCATTATTTTTGATTATTATTTATGTTGGTTTGTCATCACCAAAAAGGGGGAGAATGTTGAATATTGGACTCCCCGGATTTGGTTTTGGATGATGAGCAAACATAAATAATTCATGAACTAACAAATTGTGAGCGCAGTATTGGAGATCGTCGCCAAATTCACGAGAACAATCAAATCGACATCTCAAGACTTCTCAAAGCACGTATTCATTGCCTAAAGCTTCGTTGAAGCTCTTGGACCGTTTTGGAAGTCATGAAGAATTAATCGAAGCTCTCGAAGACCATTCTTTAAGGTTTTATTTATAGTCTTTTAGCTTCGATCTATAGAATGTTAAGCCTTGAGTATATCTTACGATTCTATCTTCATAACGCTCATATCGTAGCTCTAGGATCTTAGTACAAGTTCATTCTAACTTCCTCGAAGCGTCGCGCTTCGATTCGGACTTGTTTGTGCATATTAGTTGGTACAAGAAGAAGTACTGACCGACTAGATGGTGATCTAGTCGGTCAGAAGAGCTTCTTGGACCGACTAGTTTGCTTCCTTAATTTCTTGCATCTTACTGTTTACAGTTAGTCGGTCTACATTGACTCACCGACCGACTAGTTTGTGAACTAGTCGGTCAGTGATGCTTCTTTGACCGACTAGTTGTGATTTACTGTACATGCTAAATTTCTCCTAAGCTACTGTTTATCGTTAGTCGGTCTAAGAACGTTTGGTGACCGACTAGTTGACAATCTAGTCGGTCAACTTTTGTTCTTGGACCGACTAAGTCAATTTGTATTCAGACTATTTCACTTTGCCTCTTAGTCGGTCTACGTTCACTGACTGACCGACTAGTTATGAAACTAGTCGGTCAGAATGTCTTCTTGGACCGACTAGATTTCTAGGTCTGAATTTCTATCTCTTCTCAGTTCCTCACTTAGTCGGTCCATGTTGTTTGACTGACCGACTAGTTGATGAACTAGTCAGTCAGTGGTTGTTCTTTGACCGACTAATTGCCTCAGATTTCTATCCGTTGGGAATTGACCTAACTTGTTTTTATGGGACCCTATAAATACGAACATAGGTCATTTCTCTCTAGGTTAGAGCTGCCATTAAGAGATTCATTGAGATTAAAAGAGATAGCCATTCTCACTCATTTCCAAAGCTCTCTTCCTCACAAGAAACCCATTCTCTCACTTTCTAGATCTAGAATCCATATTGAGAGAAGCTTGTTCTTGGTGAGCTCTTCAAGCTCTTGCTTGATTCAAGTCTCCAAATCACTCCTAGGCACCTATTGCTGGTCATTTCCTTGGTGCTAGGTCTTGGTGACTTCATCTTTCTCAAATCCTTCCTTTCACCTATTTGGTAAGAAAAACTCAAGGTATAGGATTTTGTGGTAAGATTGTTTATTTCATTATAAACTTGTTTATATTGCTTATTGATTCTCTCGGTTGTGAGAGAAGGTTGGGATCCCGGGTTGTGGGATTCACTATTGCCATTGCATGTATGATTTGATCTTGTGAAGGTTTTTCACAAGATATTCATAGTGGAAATCTTGGGTTAGGGTTTCTAACCTAAGTATCCGGAGGGGATCCGGGTGGTTGGGACGTAGGATCACCGGGAACAAGTCGGGGAGACTTGGGTGGATCCGAACCCAGTAACATCTTTTGTTAGCATTGTTAAATTTGTTGTTGTCATTCAATTTAAGCTTCCGCAAATTGATTTGGTAGTTGTTTGCACTATAATTAGGAATTATACTCTTTGTTATTTTAAAGTACTATTCACCCCCTCTAGTACTTGTGCAGTAGCTTGTAGGGCATTACACATACATGATCTATAATAAATGCACATTAACTATTATTGAATCTATTCATGTTAAATTTGATGAATCTGAAAAAGTGTCGTTGGATTGCAGGAAAAATGAAGGTGTAGAAACTATAGATCAAGAAAGCAATCCAAGGAATAATGAGGAGCAACCTGAAAGACAAGAGGATATTAGCACGCAAGAGGTTCAAGAGGAAGCAGTTAACAGAGGAGAGCTGAGATTTGATCCCAATCACCCACCAGACTTGATTATCGGTGAGCCTACGGCAGTTATACGTACTCGTTCATCTTTAAGAAATCTTTGTGCTCTATGTATTTATGGGGATTTTATATTTGAAATAGAGCCTAAAGACATAGAAACTGCATTTGGAGAGGAAAGTTGGGTTTGGCATGCAAGATGAATTGAACCAATTTAGTTAGGAATAATGTTTGGAAATTAGTACCAAGACCCACTTATTATCCTGTAGTTGGCACAAAATGGGTGTTTAAAAATAAACGTGATGAATCTAGAAATGTTATTCGAAACAAGGTAAGATTGGTAGCTAAAGGATATAATCAAATTGAAGGAATTGATGTGGATGAAACTTTTGCTCCAGTTACTCGGTTAGAGTCCATTACAATCTTGCTAGCTTTTGCAAGTTATAAGGGTCTCAAACTAAAACAAATGGATGTAAAAAGTGCTTTTCTTAATGGCGACCCAAAAGAAGATTTATTTGTCGAACAACCCCCAGGATTTGAAAGCCATGATTTTACACACCATGTATTAGAAAAAGCTTTGTACGGACTTAAGCAAGCTCCTAGGGCTTGGTATGACCGTTTTAACAAATAATTATTGGAAAATTATTTTAAAAAGGGTAGTGCAGATAATACATTATGTTTATTACATGATAATGATGACTTTCTTATTGTGCAAATATATGTTGATGACATAATTTATGGTGTTACTCATGATCTTCTATGTCAAAAGTTTGAGAAAGTCATGCATGACCAATTTGAGATGAGCCTTGTGGGAGAGCTGAAATACTTTTTGGGGCTCCAAGTGAAGTAAGAAAAAGAAAGCATATTTATATCCCAAGCCATACGTCAAGGAACTTCTGAAAAGGTTCGGGATGGAGAAGTCTAAAGGAATTGGAACACCAATGAGCCCCTCAGTGAAGATGGACAAAGATGAACAAGGAATCACCGTGGACCAAAAGCTCTATAGAGGTATGTTCGGTTCCTTGTTATACTCGACTATTTCTAAGCCATACATACTGTTTGATGTATGCTTGTGTGCACGCTTCCACGCTAACCCAAAAGAGTCTCATTTAAAAGCCATAAGAGATCTATAGGTATCTCATTAGTACATCTTCTTTAGGCTTTTGGTATCCCTCTAGTGGTAGTCTTAACTTCATGGGTTATTCAGATGCAAACTATACGGGACTATACGAGACTATACGGGACATATAGTTGATAAAAAGAGCACTAGTGGTACTTGTTTTATGCTAGAACACTCTTTAGTTTCATGGTCTAGCCGTAAGCAAAATTGTGTTGCACTTTCCACCACTGAAGCAGAGTATATTGCCTTAGGGTGTTGTTGTGTCCAAGTATTGTGAATGATGCAAACATTATCTGACTATGGCTTAGTTCTTAGGAGAGTCCGTCTAAGATGTGATAACAAGAGTGCCATAGAACTTTCTAGCAATCATGTACACCACTCTCATACTAAACACATTGACGTTAGACATCACTTTCTTAGGGATCATCTCACTAAAGAGGATGTGTCTCTAGAGTTCATTCCCATATATTCATAATTGGCAGACATTTTCACCAAACCCTTAGCTGAGGATCGTTTTTGTCGTCTTCGTCTAGAATTGGGCATTATTGATAAAAATTAGTAAGATATTTTTTGTGAGTGCTTTTTTTCTTTTGTGTTCTAGATTTGTGTGCTAGAAAATCTTTTAAAAACAAATAAAAACAAATAAAAATAAAAATACAGAACTATAAAATAGGGTGCTTATAGTGTATTCTTCTTGTGATCATCAAAATTCTACTATTGAATGATATCCATATCTATGTAGAAATCTTGTATTATTGTCATAACTACATTTACATATTAGACTTTCTAAATGACCTTGACATGTTCAATGATGTGAATAATTTGATTTCTACACCTACATTTTCCACTTCCACAAGAATTAAATGTTGTTGTAAATACAGATATATCTTTCATGAAATATTGGAACATGGTCGTATGGGGATAAATTAATGGAAATTCTACAGATATGAAGTATCTTGCCTTGGATAAAAATACGAGCTCAAAGGAATTGAATAAACAAAAATAGCAAAGATTATAAAATAAAAAGAAAGAGCTACATATGAAAAATGGATACGGTCCATGGCAACGATACAACCCACGGGTATATAGCATATGCTTTAAGATTAAACTTTAGCATTGGTGTTATACCCATCAAGCAATGCCACTTCACATCTAAGAGTCCTTATAGGCTATGTTTTGGATGTGGTAACTTGAACTCATTACTAATGAGGTGGGGACAATCAATCCTAAATGAAGTCATGTTACATGGAAAGTGGATTTGTTTTGGTTGATTCTCTTGAAATTTCTCCTTGTGGACCTTAATGTTTAATCACCCCACGTGCATAATGGTGTAGAAGTCTTTGTTATAACTTTCATTGAATGTGAATTGGTTATTCTAAGGATGTCTACATGCAATTGTTTATTGTGGGTTATAATGCTCTCTTTTTGCATGGTATATGACATTGACTTTGTTAGTACGCTTTTGATGATAACAAAAGGGGGAGAATATTTTTTGAGAAGATTTGATGATATTTGTGCAAAGGGGAGCCATGAACATATGTTTTTGATATAGCATGATGATAGGGGGAGCATGATGATGTGGGGTGCATGAATATAGGGGGATCATATACTTGAACATCATTGCATGAACATCATTGTCCATCAACATCCACCATCATCACACTTCACAAACACATGCCACGATGACATTATTTTGACGTATATTGATCAAATCTTAAATGTGGTTTGTCATCATCAAAAGGGGGAGATTGTTGGATACAATGATCTATGACTTCGTGTTTGATGATAACAAACCTGTGTGAATATTTTTGATGTGCTTGCTGAGTGTTTTCAGGGGCAAATCATTGAGAAGAACATGATGGCAAATTGCAAATTGAAAGGAGTGGCAGTGAAGTAAATACGAGGAAGAATTAATGAGGTGGCAAACTTGTGAATAAGCTAGTTAGAATTGGTCAATATGGAGGGATAAGGAGTTATTTTTAAATTGAGAATCTAATCAAAACAAATCCAATTTTGACCAATTCAAATCCCAATTAATTCCTATAATTGAGAGGTTTGTTTTGACCCAAACTCCTCTACCTATACCTATATATGCCCTCTCAAAAAGGAGAGAGAGGCATGCGGCCAAAGAAAAATAAACCCTAGCCCTCTCATAGCTGTAAGCAAGGGAAAAACCTAGCTTCTAAATTGTTTGCCGCAAGTTGATGCTACCTTCAAGCCTTCATCTCCAAATCAAAACAAAGACTCTACTATAACATCTCCAAATAAAAAGCCTTTGACCCTCCACAAAAACCTCTACAGCCGCAGCCTTTGAACCTCCACAAACCCCAATTGCCATGAGACACTCAAGCACCCAAGCTATAAGTATACTCTCCAAGTCTAATTCATCTTCATGCCGAGTTAGTTGTCGTCGACAAGTTCCTCGGCTGCTATTCATCTTGTTGTCGAGTTCCTTGCCATCGACAAGAATCCGAGTAGTCACTGTGACCTAGCTGCTGTTGCAGTCGACCAAGATTTGTTGTGCTACCGTTGCTATCGACCTTCATCAGTTTGCTGCCATCCAGGTTGATGCTTACTACAGCAACATCTTCGTGTTGTCATGAGTTGCCATGAAGAAGATCATCAAGTTGCCATCTTGAAGAAGATCCTCTTGATGCCTTGAACATCCATGCCGAGTGGTTCTTTGCTACCGTGGACTACCGAAGCCCTTGGTTTGTTGCCGAGTCTTCAACCTCTTGCTGCCATTGAGAAGAAGATACTCTTGCTATCGTTGAGAATCAAAACACCTTCTGTCGTGGTGAAATAGCTCTGCTGCCATGATCTCCTCAAACACATCCCACGGTTGGAGTTTGAAGAAAGTACTTTATGCATAACCCTCTTCGAATCATAGATACACTGAAATTTCTATACACACAGACCAGTCTATACTATCAATTTCATGGAGCTACAACTTGAGATCCAGACATCAGAACGTGACATCATTTGCGTGAGAGCAGAGCTGACGACGTGCTGATTGATAGAGACTACAAAACCATCACAAACTGAGCGCTCTTAACTCTCTATCTCTTTTATATTTGTGATATCATTAAGTAGATCTTTGTATTAATTTTGACTATCTTTTGGGGTGTTTTGGGCTCTTGATTAGTTAGGACTAGTCAAGAGAAAGCTTTTACTAGATTAGTAGTGTCTGACACTTTGGTGAGTGGGGTACCTACTTGGTGAGCTGAGTGTTGGAGCATGAAGTTCGGTGTTGTGGTGTATCTTGAGACTTTTATTCTAGTATTTGCTTTGGGGCTGGAGTAGGACGTTGGGACGACCGAACCAGGGTAAAATCTCATGTGTACTCTGTGATTGCTATTTGATATCTTTATCTACACATTTCTTTGTTATGAGATTGAGTAGTTGAGTAGGAATAATTGTTTGCATCTGAAAAATATTTTATAAGCCTATTCACCCTCCCTCTAGGCTTAGATCACGATCCAACACCTACATGATCGTATCACTGCAGCAGTAGAAAGATGTTTTATTCTTCTTTTGGAGCTACCCCGACATGGCTGTGTACCATGTGTACACGGTTGTGTCGATCCTTGTTGTGCTTCTTCATAAAATCGACCCACATGGTCGTGTGGGCCATCGTATGGTAGCATCAGCTGTGTCATCTTACACAGTCGTGTGGCATATGACACACGACCATGCAGCTCTTCATTTTTGCTCTTCTTATGGGCTTCAAACGACATGGTTGTGTGGTGCAATGCACACGACCGTGTATAGCTTTATCTCCCCTTCACTCCTTTTATTTAATTTGAATCCTTCGATCTCTTTTAGCGTGAAACGAGCTCAAAGGATTTGAATGCAATCAAAGGAGTGAATGGGAGATAAATCTATACAAGATCGTGTGCATTGTACAACATGACCGTGTCCTTTGAAGCCCAAAAGAAGAGCCGAAATAAAAAGCTATACGGTCGTGTGCCATATGCCATACGACCGTGTAAGATGACATAGATGATGCTACCACATGATGGCCCATGCAATTGTGTCGGTGGATTTTATGAAGAAGCAGAACGAGGATCGACACGACCATGTATACTGATGTGTCCATATTTTCCATGCATTTACCGCATCATTTCATATCATTTTCGCCTTCCAAAGTTCACATTTTCATATATTATCGCGCGTTTAATGTTATATTTGAGTTTTGTATAGATATGTGGATTTTCAGGAACTTTGGAGCAAATTGGAGTAATTATAGGACATGGTCACATCCGAGCCGTCCGGAACATCATTGGCAAGGTTCAACAAGTGTTCACCGAGGTGAAGAAGAAGATTGGAAGAGAAAATGAGAAAAGAATGAGAAAAAGGAGCTCAAAGGGCAAGCGAAGCTGGTTTCCCAGACAGCTCGGTCGAGCTGCTCTGCACTTGACCGAGCTGAAACGTAGAGAGCTTCAGCAGAACTGACACAGTCCACTCGACCGAGCTGAGTGCTAGCTCGATCGGACTCGGTCTGAGCAGAACGAAGATTTTAAGCATTTCTCCAAGAACTATAGCTCGACTAAGCAGGCAAGACTACTCGACTGATCAGAGTATCCACTCGACCGAGCTCGATCCATACAGAACAGTGTTTTGAGGAGAATTCAAGCATACTGTAGCTCGAACGAGTAGAGGAGCTACTCGATCGAGTAGCCCGTATATGCCCAGAGCCAAAGAAGCTGCAAAGCGGTGCCGCATATCCAGCTCGACCGAGTGGCGCCGCTACTCGACCGAGTAGGGTGCCGTGACCTGACTTGCTAGTGGGCCCAATTGCCCATGACTTGAGATTTTTGAGGGGTCCACCCCATGACTAGAGAGCAGGTTATTTTCCTTATGTTATGAATGAGGGAGGCCTTTGGCCTCCCCTCCTTCATTACCCATTCATTAGGCCCCCCATTACTTAGAGTAATGGGGACCCTTAGTCCTAGAGGCTTTTGGCCTCCCCACTATGAGATAAATAAATAGAGCACCATGGCTCTTTGCCATGGTTACTCATTCTTAGCAATGAAATTATCTCTCTCTCTCTCTTTTGAGTTCATTTTCATCCAACACGTTATCAGCACGTGTTCTCCATTTTTGAGCAAAAATCTTCATTTAAATTCATCCCTACGCGCAAGGAATCTAACGTTGCTGCGGCGGTTCGTTTAGGGATGGTAGTAATGGCCTGACCCGCCCGGCCCGACCTGGCCCGACCCGGTTTTGACCCGGCCCGACCTGGCCCGCAGCCGGGTCGGGGCAAGCTTGGGCTTTGTATGCGCCCCGGCCCGACCCGACCCGACCCGACCCGACCCGACCCGACCCGACCCGATAAACTATCGAGGTTTACTATTTTGATGCGGACCGTGCAGTCAGCGAATAACCCATAACTCATACTCTATTCCACGGTTCTCCTAATTGTGCCAATTCCCAATTCTAAATTACCAAATAAATCAAAATTCTCCCAATTCATATATAAAATTTTTATTTGGGATTCATATGAATGGCACTAATGACTTGACCCGACCGGCCCGACCCGGCCCGACCCGGTTTTGGTAAGAAAGAACCCGCCCCGCTCCGGCCCGCGACCCGCCCCGCCCCGCCCCGGCCTGCAGATGAGTCGGGGCAAGCTTGGGTAGTTAAATACCCGCCCCGCCCCGCAATATTGCCATTCCTAGGTTCGTTGGAGCGTTGCGGCATCCTCAAAGCATTCGGGAGCTTGGATTATTATTTCTACGGATCATCGTCGCGTTCTTCCCTAGATCATTGATCTAGAGGTAAAACCCTATAATCCTGTGGATAAAATTAGACTAAATAATTTTTACATTGTTTTAATATACAAGTAAAAAAAATTAGTCTAATAAAAGAAAAAAAAATTTATCCATATTACAAAGTTTTTTCTCTAAAATTTTTTTCCTTTTGCCATTAAAATTCTTCGGTGGGAAGAAGAACCGGAATGAAATCCTCCCCTCCCCCCTGACGGAGGAGGGGGCCTTCCCACAACGCTGACCATGCACCCCCTGCAGCGGAGAGGGGGGCCTTCCGTGC
Source organism: Scilla litardierei (assembly GCA_030789695.1). Taxonomy (NCBI): domain Eukaryota; kingdom Viridiplantae; phylum Streptophyta; class Magnoliopsida; order Asparagales; family Asparagaceae; genus Scilla; species Scilla litardierei. Next base: position 59,784,496 of record CM061138.1, read on the forward strand.
CGGCCCCCCCCACTGCAGGGGGCGGCCCGAGGCCGCTACCCCCCCTGTAGCGGGGGGGGCCTTTCCGCGTCGCCACAGCCCCGCTGCAGGGGGGCGGCCCGAGGCCGCTACCCCCTGCAGCGGGGGGGGGCCTTCCGCGCCGCCGCCCCCCGCTGCAAGGGGGTGGCCCGAGGCCGCTACCCCCCTGCAGAGGGGGGGGGGGGGCTTTCCGCGCCGCCGCCCCCGCTGTAAGGGGGCGGCCTGAGACCGATCCCCCCTGCAGCGGGGGGTCTTCCGCGCCGCACCCCCCCCCGCAGCTACAAGGAAAGGGGGGGTCCTCCAAGCCGCCGCCACCCCCCCCTCGCAAGGAGGGGGGGTCCTCCAAGTCGCCGCCACCCCCCCACCCCCCGCAAGGGGGGATCCTCCATGCCGCCGCCCCTGGCTACAAGGGGCGGCCCGTCGTTCTCTCCTCCAATTTTATTTTGGTTTGGGGGAGGGATTTTTGCTCCGGCAATGTCCTCCCCCTCACCCTCCACCATTGGGGAGAATATGAAGGGGCTGGACAGCTGATCTCTAACAATTTGGTTAGAGATTAGGGTTTTAACCTATAATAAAACCTTTTGGGCATCTGGAGTTAAGTTTAAGCGAATTGGGTTTCAGGCCCATCAAAATAATAAAATTATAAGCTAATAGCTTATTTTTGGCCCGAAGCCATAATATTGCGGCAAACAACTTTGCAGAACTGCGGAACGGGCCACAAGCGCTTATACTAAAAATATTTTTTGGCCCGAAGCCACAAAATTCTACACAAATTCGGCTTCTTCATAATTTTAAAGAAGAATGAAATTTGCAAATTGAAATTTATGAGAAAAACTTTGTAAAATCAATAATTATATTTATATGTTCCGCTATTTATTTAAACATCTCTCTTGCAAATTATTATGTATGGTTTACTAGAATTTTTAAAAAATATAATCATCTCAAAGATCCTGAGACCGCTCTGCCGTTAGTTAACTAACCTAACGGTGTATGACGTTTCCACGTGGTCTACGAGATAATTATATTTTCTAGTTTACTTTTTCCATATTTTTGTGCTTGAGATATATGCGTGGTTGTTTAATTTATGCCTGTAGCATATTTATATAAACTGCGTGGATGTTTAAAATAAGTAAAAATGTGTCTTTTGGGATCGGCCATTGCATACTTATTTACATTTCCAGCAATTTTTATTTTTTTAAGAGAATTTGTAAGTGAGGAAATTGTATAAATAGCCAATGCTCGGTGCAACAGCATAAGAAGACGGATGCAGAAATAGGGACCCACCCGGGGTTTCCAAAGTTGTATTTTTCATTCTCTTTTCTTTGGACTGTAATCGGACTTTGGACTGTGTATTATTTTGGGTATCTGGCCGATCCCCGCATTTTTACTTATTAATTTCTTTATGCATGGATTGTTGAATTTATTTTAATTCATGCTTATCTTTAAATTGCATAGATAAAATGGATAAATTGGCAAGCATCGATTTCGAGGTGCTCGATGCAGCTGGCAAGAATTACTTGAGCTGGCGAGTGGACCTAAAGTTCCACTTGCGCTCCATGGCGCTCCTGGACTCCATCCTGGCCCCCGCAGTGGCCCAATCATCGGCTCCCGCAGCATCCGATGCATCTGCTAGCAAAGCCCCAGAAGCGGCCCCTTCAGCTAGCAGTACCTCTACCACTGTCTCTGACATGGATAAGGTGAAAGCCATTATCTATATCAGACGACACATAGATCGGACCCTGAAGGCCGAATACTTGACGGTAGAGGACCCTCTGGAGTTATGGACAGCATTAAAGGCACGCTACAGACATCAAATTGATGTCATACTCCCGCGTGCCAGCTATGAGTGGGAGAACCTCTGAATGCAGGACTACAAGTCCGGTGCTGAGTACAACTCAGCACTTCACAACATCACCTCACGCCTGAAGTTGTGTGGTGAAGAAGTCTCAGAGCACCGCATGTTGGAAAAGACATTTACCTCGTTTCACGAGAAAGATGCTATCCTCATGCAGCAGTATCGTGAATGCAATTACACGAAGTTCTCTGACCTGCTCTCTTGCCTCCTGAGGGCAGAGCAGAATAGAGACCTTTTACTGGCCACTCATAACCAGCGCCCGACAGGCTCAACTCCTATCCCCGAAGCCCACAGTGTTCACTCCCCGAAGTGGAAGAACAAGAAGAGAGGCAGAAAGAACAAAGGAAAGGCCCCTATGAAACCAGCCAATGCTCCTCCCCAAAGCAAGAATAACAAAGGGAAGAAAAACTTCACTTGGAAGCGTAAGAACACTGATACAGTGTCAATTGCAAAGAAGACATGGGAGGACAAATGTAATCGTTGTGGCATGACTGGACATTGGTCCAGAAACTGTCGCACACCTCGCCACTTCCAGGAACTGTATCAGGCGAGCCAGAAGCCTCTGCCTGAAACAAACATGGCAGATGTGGAAAATCCGATGAAGTTCACTTCCAAGGATTTCGAAAATGACGACCTGCTCGATTGAGACTTATATTTATCTATGCTTTTCAAAGAATAAATTGTAGCTTCATCTCTAGTATGCTTAATAAAGATGATCTTTTATTTTGAATGTATGCATTTTACATTTCCATCAATAAATTATCGTTTTTTTGCTTATATAGATGAAGTATGAGTGCCTAGTGGACAGTGCCTCGACGCACACTATCCTTTGCGATGAATGCTATTTCAATAGCATAAGTAAATATGACGGTCCTGTCATTACAATTTCAGGACTGTCCAAAATAATCGAAGGATCTGGTGACGCAATATTATTGCTCCCAAATAACACAAGACTAAAAATAAATAATGCACTATTTTCTCCAAGATCAAATAGAAATCTCATAAGCTTCAAGGACATCCATTTAAACGGATATCACTTAGAAACTAGAGATGAAAATAAGGTTGAATACCTGTATGTCACTCTTCGTAAAGATGGCCAGAAGACCATCTGTGAAATATTTAAGGGACTCCCGTCGGGTCTCTACCAAACATACATTCAACCAGTCGAAGCCAATATGATTGAGCACCAGACGTGCCAGCCAATGCCACCATTTCAACTATGGCATAACAGACTTGGTCACCCTGGATCCATTCCGATGCGACGCATCTTATCTGAATCCCGCGGACATGATTTGATGAACCAGAAGATTCTTCAGAAAGGTGAATTTCCTTGTCCCCCTTGTTTCAAGGGGAAACAAATAACGAGACCATCGCCCCTAAAAGTGGGTTTAGAGTCTCCTGGCTTCCTTGAGAGGATACATGGTGACATTTGCGGGCCTATTCACCCCGCAAGTGGCCCATTTCGGTATTTCATGGTACTAATAGTTGCATCCACAAAATGGTCTTATGTGTGCCTCTTGTCCACCAGTAACCTAGCTTTTCCAAAGCTGTTCGCACAGATAATTAGGTTACGTGCTCATGTTCCCGATAACCATATCAAGAAACCACGTCTTGATAATGCGGGCGAATTCACATCTCAAGTCTTCGAAGACTATTACCAGGCAACGGGTATAGAAGTTGAACATCCAGTAGCTCATGTTCACACCCAGAATGGATTAGCAACGTCTCTTATACAGAGACTCCAATGGATTGCACGTCCATTGCTTATGCAATCCCAATTGCCGGTGGATGCTTGGGGGCATGCTATTCTGCATGCCGCATCTCTTATCAGGATACGCCCCTCTGGAGGCCATACATTATCCCTGATGCAACTAGCATACGGCTCAACTACAGATATATCTCATTTGAGAATATTTGGCTGTGCGGTCTATGTCCCAATAGCACCACCTCAGAGGACCAAAATGGGTCCTCAACGACGTCTAGGAATCTATATTGGATTTGATTCACCCTCGATTATTAGATACCTAGAACCCCTAACGGGGGACGCATTTAAGGCATGTCTTGCTGATTGTGAATTCGATGAGAAAACTTTTCCAAAGCTAGGCACACATTCTAAGAAGCCTGAAGCTTCGGAGACCATTAATTGGGAAAATAAGTCTTTGTCCCTTTATGATCCGCATACAAATCTGTGTGAAGATGAGATCCTGAAGATCCTTCACATCCAGAATACAGTACACCAATTGCTGGATAAATTCACGGACAGCCAGAAGATTGTCCGTTCACACGTCCCTGCTGCTAACACTCCAGCTAGGATTGACATCCCTATAAATGGATGCAATCCACCAGCAGCAGATATGGCTGTACCTCAATTGAAAAGAGGACGGCCACCAGGTTCAAAAGATAAAGTTTCTCAAAAGAGGATGATTCCTGGTGAAAATAAGATTATCCCTTCATAGGATACTGAGCTCAGGATAGCTACCTCTCCCCTCCTAATTTCCCCCGCAGAGGAAATATTAAGAGAAACATAATTAAACTTTGTACGTACTGGGGAGGTACTGGACCGACATAGCACAGTCGTCGACGACGATTTTGCGTTCACTATTGCCGTTCACGTCGCTGAATACGACGATGACGTCGAACCACTTTCTCTAGCGGATTGTAAATGCAGAGATGATTGGCCAAAGTGGGACGAGGCGATAAGAGTATAGCTGGACTCACTCTCGAAACGCAAAGTCTTTGGACCTGTAGTCCAAACACCAGTAGGTGTTAGACCTGTGGGATATAAGTGGGTTTTCATTAGAAAAAGAAATGAAGAAAATCTGATCGTCCGCTACAAGGCGCGTCTTGTAGCACATGGTTTTTCCCAAAGACCGGGTATCGATTATGAAGATACATACTCCCCGGTAATGGACGCTAATACATTCAGATTCTTAATAAGCCTATCATCTCTGGCAAGCCTAGAAATGCAGCTCATGGACGTTGTGACTGCATATCTTTATGGCAATTTAGATAAAAAGATCTATATGAAACTACCAGATGGGTTTAACTTACCCACAGAGATGAAAGAGATACCTCGGGATGTATTCTCTGTTAGACTACATAGATCCTTTTATGGACTAAAACAGTCAGGCAAAATGTGGTATAACAGACTAAGTGATTTCCTAGCACATCAAGGATTCACTAATAACGAAGTCTGCCCGTGCATCTTTATCAAAAGAACGGGAAAAGGATTCGTCATCATAGCAGTTTACGTTGATAACTTAAATCTCATAGGCTCTCCAGCAGAGATTAATGAGATATCTGCAAGGCTAAAGCACACTTTTGAAATGAAAGACCTAGGCAGAATGAAGTATTGCCTTAGCTTGTAGATTGAACACCTATGAGGTGGAATCCTTCTACATCAATCCAGTTATACCAGGAAGCTTTTAAATAAGTTCCAAATGAATAAATGTCATCCTTTATGTACCCCTATGGCCGTGAGATCATTAGATGTACAAAAGGACCCCTTCCGGCCTCTGGAAGAGGGGGAGAAGATACTGGGTCCAGAAGTACCCTACCTAAGTGCCATTGGTGCACTTCTCTATCTGGCTAACTGTACGCATCCCGATATATTGTTTGCAATCAATCTCCTAGCCAGACATAGTGCAGCACCTACAAAGCGCCACTGGAATGGAGTAAAGCATCTTCTGCGATACCTCCAGGGTTCCGTAGACCTTGGACTTTACTACCAGAGAGGTGCCTCCTCCCAGTTACTTGGTTATGCTGATGCTGGCTATCTTTCAGATCCGCATACGGCAAAATCACAGACTGGTTTTGTTTTTACCTACGGAGGAACTGCTATCTCTTGGAGATCGGTAAAACAAACCACTACTGCTACATCTTCCAACCATGCACAGCTCATCGCGATCCATGAAGCGAGCAGAGAATGTTTTTGGCTACGCTCCGTCGTCCAACACATCCTCCAATCCACTGGCCTGAAGACCGGTGATCTGGAGCCTACTGCCCTATTCGAAGACAACGCCGCATGCATTGCTCAACTTCAGAAGGGCAACATCAAAGGCGACAGGACAAAGCACATTTCTCCCATGTTTTTCTGGACGCACGAGCAGAAGAACGACAAGAAAATTGAAGTTCGACAGATCCAGTCATGCAACAACTTAGTGTTGAGTATTGATTCCCCAGATTTGGTTGTGTATGATGAGCAAATATAAATATTGTGGTCTAACAATTTGTGAGCGCAGTTATGGAGATCGTCGCCAAAATACTACGTATATCTAAAGCGACGTCTCAAGACTTATCAATACGCATGATCGTGTGCCTGAAGCTTCGTTGAAGCTTAAGGAGCAATATTGAAGTCAAGAAGAATGAAGATTGAAGCTTCGAAGACGGTTCGTCATGTATTATTTATTGTCTTCTAGCTTCATTGATTAGAATGTTAAGCCTCGAGTAGGACTTACTTTATAATCTTCATTTCGCTCATATCTTAGAGCTAGGACTATCATAGAAGCCATTAGAATCTTTTCCGAAGCCTATCACTTCTTCCCTCAGCTTCTAGTGCATGTTAGTTGGTTCAAGAAGAAGAACCAACCGACTAGATGACGATCTAGTCGGTCGGCAATTCCTCTTGAACCGACTAGATGCCTTGGTCATTTCAGCCTAAACTTTGTTGATCAATTAGTCGGTCAAAGAAGAGTCACTGACCGACTAGATGACGATCTAGTCGGTTAGGAATCCTTCTCAGACCGACTAGTTATCATTGCCTAAAATCTGCCTGAGTTACTGTTTCGAGTTAGTCGGTCAAAGAACGTTTGTCGACCGACTAGTTGAAAAACTAGTCGGTCAGCATTTGTTCTTAAACTGACTAATTCATCCTGATGTCTGCCTACTCTATTTCGACTGTTAGTCGGTCAAAGATCATTCACCGACCGACTAGTTGTGAAACTAGTCGATCGGCAAGTCTTCTTAGACCGACTAGTTGTCATCTCCTGTACTTCGACCTTTTGGTTGTTCAACCGTTAGTCGGTCTATGTTGTATCACCGACCGACTAGTTGATGAACTAGTTGGTCAGTGATCCTTCTTTGACCGACTAGTCTGGTTCAGAATAGAGCCGTTGGGAACTTTTCCAACACGATTTTCCTTGCCTCTATAAATACAAACCTGATTCGTTTGAGACATGGTTAGAGGTCCAATATACAAGTAATTTCAGACCTAAGAGAAGAATTTTCTCAAGCTAATTCTAAGCTCTCTCTTCTCACCAAGAATCTCTCCCTTCACTCTTTGAGCAAATTCCTCAAGAGAGATTCTCTCCATTGTGAGCCTTTCAAGCCAAGAGCTTGATTCTAATCACCCTACTCCACCCTAGGCTTCCATTGCTGGTCAACTTCTTGAAGCTAGGGTTTGGTGGCATCATCTTCCCCAAAATCCATCCTTGCCCTAATTTGGTAAGATTTACTCAAGGCATATAGGATTTTTGTGGTAAGTGTTTCTTTATTTCATTTCAATTGATATTGCAATTGTGTCTCTCAGTTATGAGAGAGGTTGTGATCTCGGGTTGTGGGAGTCACATTTATATTGTGTATGATTTGGTCTTGTGAAGGTTTTTCACAAGAATTTCATAGTGCTAAATCTTGAGTTAGGGTTTCTAACTCAAGTATCCGGAGGGGATCCGGGTGGTTGGGACGTAGGATCACCGGGAACAAGTCGGGGAGACTTGGGTGGATCCGAACCCGTTACATGCTTTGTTTGCATTTGTTAATTCTTGTTGATTGTTGTTTATTCCGCATTGTCGTTTGTTTCTTGCACAATAATTAGGAATAACTATCTTGATTATTTTAAAGTACTATTCAGCCCACCTCTAGTACATGTGTAGTTGCTTCACATGGCACTTCAATTGGTATCAGAGCCAAGGTTAAAGCTACAAGGTTAAAGCTATGACGAACAACGACTACAACGTCTTCAAGGATCGTCACGGATCGTCTTCTGTTATGGAAGGGCAATCCTCTGTCAGGCCTCCTCACTTCAACGGTACCAACTATGGGTACTGGAAATGCCGGATGGAAACCTTCCTCCGGAGCGCTTCACTTTGGAGAGCCACATTGATAGAGTATGTCGAGCCCGCCGAACAAGATTTCACGAAGTGGACTACCGAGGAAGTCGCCGCGGAGGTAAGCAATGCCAAGGCAATGAATGCCTTGCAATGTGCGTTGGAGCCCGAAGATTTCAACAAGATATGCACATGTAAGAGTACATATCAAGTATGGAACCAACTCCTCATCTTGCACGAAGGAACGAGCACGGTAAAAGATTCTAAACTCGTTGTCGCTAACAAAGAGTTTGAGTTGTTTCACATGGAACATGGTGAAACCATGAAGGACTACTATGCTCGCTTCGTGGACATTTCCAACGAATTGAAAGCTCTTGGGAAGGTCTACACCCAAAAGGAGAAAGTCGCGAAGATTATTGACGGACTTCCCTCTTGTTGGGAAAAGTGTACCTTCGCCATCGAGGAAGGTAACGATATGAATAAATATACCGTTTTTCAATTAATGGGTACCTTATTGTCTTACGAGGTACGCAAGGAGAGCAAGATAAAGATGAAGGAGAAGACGAAAGCGTACTTGAAGCAAGACGAGCCAAAGAAAAAGGCGATTGCGTACAAGGCTGCCCCATCTACCGATGATGAAGAATCGGAAGAAGAATTGGACATGGAAGCTTTGGCCGATTTGGAAAAGAAGTTCAACCGATTCTTCCGACAAGGTAAGTTGAAAAGTAAATCAAAATTTATTTCGACTAATGTTTCCTCTCCCGTGTGTTATAAATGCAATAAGCCAGGACATATCAAGCCAGATTGTCCTCTATACAAACACAAGGAGAAGTGGAAGGCTTCCAAGCATGACAAGTCGAGAAGGCACAAGAAAGGACTTGTCGGCACATTCACCGACTCCGAAGAGGACTCCTCAAGTGGAGAGTCGGATGATGAATGAGTGCAGAAAGCACACACGTGCTTCATGGGAAAGGAGGATCGTGATCAAGACTTCTCCTCCGATGAAAGCGAGGATGGAAGCGAGGATGAAGGCGATGAGGTAACTAACGATGAACTTAAAATAGCCAACGAACAACTTTGGAATAAGTTTTCTAATTTGGCTACTAGATTTATTAAGACTAAGAATGAACTAGATAGTCTTAAAACCTCGCCTAAACCCATCATCGTCAACAACGACACCGTTGTTGAAGGGTTGAGAAATGAGATTGAAAATCTCAAATCTCAACTTGAGCATGTTCATGTCGAGGATTCGGATGAACATGTGATAGCGGATTTGACGTCTCAAAACTCAACTTTGAGTATTGAGAATAAAAATCTCAAATCACATGTTTGTGCACTCGCATCGCAAGTGTCCACCTTGGATGCTTCTTTGCATTCTCTCACCGAGAAGTATGAGTGCACATTAGGCCGAATCAATGAATTCAACAAAGGTAAGGGCCATTTGGACAATATCCTAAATGACTTACTTCCAGCCAATCATCACATTGGTTTGGGGTATAAGATGGGAGAATCATCCAAATCGTCCGTCACCTTTGTTAGGACAACGTCCGATGCTTCTACTAGTGGGAGTAAACACCTCATGGGTAGTTCTTCTACCAATGGTGCTTCCGCTAGGAACACCCCCCCCATTTGGAAAGAAACCCACTTTGGGTGGACCTCCAAAGAAGGGTCATGCTTTCACGTATACCATGCCACGTAGGAACACACATCCTACCCCACATGTTAACACATATGATGATTTCTATGCTCCGCATCCACGAGCACGTGCACACCATGTGAGACACACTCATGCACGTGTTCCACCACATTCGTATGCTCATCCTCATTCTCATATGGATAATTATCGTCATGCACCATTGCATCATATGCCATATGCCTATCCACGACATGCATCACATAGAAATCAACAACGTATGCATATTCCCAATAGGAATAGGGCTCCCAAAATTTTCACTATTTGGAGCCCGAAGGACACAAACATGAATGAAAAACAAGTGTACATGAATTCTTATTTTATTAATGTCGTTCATAATGATAATTATGTTGGGAAGTCCAAGTCCAATTGGATTTGGCTTCCAAAAGTCTAAATCTCTTAGGACCCAATGTCCTTGGGTACCATGGAATGATGTTTTATCTTTAGGTACTCAAGGATAAGAGAAGGAGCATCAAATCAAATTTTAGCTCCATATTAAGTTTTTCTAGGTTCAATCCACTGTGGGATACCAACCCTACCAACTCCATGATTTGCAAGGATTTTCATTCAATTGGAGTTGATGGTGCTTGAGTGATGCACCAAAGTAGGGGGAGCTTAATGTTGTAAGTATATTCATACTTTTGATTCATATTGGTATCCATTGGTAGATTATATTACGATTGGTATCATTTTGTTTCATTTTGAACCCTAGTGTGCTAGATTAGTGTATGCCATATGTTCTTGCATGCTACATTTGGTATTCTCATTGGATTTTTGTCTCTGATGTTGATTTTGGAGAGTATGTTCCAAACCTCAATACGTGAAATTGATTTGAGTTTTGATGATTTCGTATTTCGATTTTCGCCTATGGCTTGGTGATTTCGTTTTTCAGTTTTCGCCTATGGTTTGATGATTTCGTTTTTCGTTTTTCGCCTATGGCTTGGTGATTTCGTTTTTCGATGTTCGCATATGGATTGATGATTTCATATCGCGATTTTCGAATTTGGTCTCATTGGCATGCTTTGCTTTTATTCGGTATTTTACATTTGATATTTTACATTGGTGTCATTTGGACCGTGGTCGTATTCTTCGACTCCCATGCATTATTTTTAGCCATTGGTTTTGTCGTTGATCTCCTCCCGCTCTTTTTGCTAATGCCAAAGGGGGAGAGAATTAATAATGGCAATATGATAATTGATAATTCAAAGCAATTTACCATGAATCTAATTTGATATGTTAGATTCAAGGGGAGTGAAGATATAACAATGGATTTAGAATCCTAAATGTCAATAATTGGTTCATATTTTATATTTCCCTCGTCTGCTTGATGCATATGAATTTTATTGAATACGGAACTAACGTGTCATCAATGCAGGGGGAGTAAGTAAATTTCACTTTGAATCATTATTATTGATTATTATTTATGTTGGTTTGTCATCACCAAAAAGGGGGAGAATGTTGAGTATTGATTCCCCGGATTTGGTTTTGGATGATGAGCAAACATAAATATTGTGGACTAACAATTTGTGAGCGCAGTTATGGAGATCGTCACCAAAATACTACGTATATCTAAAGCGACGTCTCAAGACTTCTCAATACGCATGATCGTGTGCCTGAAGCTTCGTTGAAGCTCAAGGAGCAATATTGAAGTCAAGAAGAATGAAGATTGAAGCTTCGAAGACGGTTCGTCATGTATTATTTATTGTCTTCTAGCTTCATAGATTAGAATGTTAAGCCTTGAGTAGGACTTACTTTATAATATTCATTTCGCTCATATCTTAGAGCTAGGACTATCATAGAACCCATTAGAATCTTTCCCGAAGCCTATCGCTTCTTTCATCGGCTTCTAGTGCATGTTAGTTGGTTCAAGAAGAAGAACCAACCGACAAGATGACGATCTAGTCGGTCGGTAATTCCTCTTGAACCGACTAGATGACTTGGTCATTTCAGCCTAAACTTTGTTGATCAATTAGTCGGTCAAAGAAGAGTCACCGACCGACTAGATGACGATCTAGTCGGTTAGAAATCCTTCTCAGACCGACTAGTTATCATTGCCTAAAATCAGCCTGAGTTACTGTTTCGAGTTAGTCGGTCAAAGAACGTTTGTCGACCGACTAGTTGAGAAACTAGTCGGTCAGCATTTGTTCTTAAACCGACTAATTCATCCTGATGTCTGCCTACTCTATTTCGACTGTTAGTCGGTCAAAGATCATTCACCGACCGACTAGTTGTGAAACTAGTCGATCGGCAAGTCTTCTTAGACCGACTAGTTGTCATCTCCTGTACTTCGACCTTTTGGCTGTTCAACCGTTAGTCGGTCTACGTTGTATCACCGACCGACTAGTTGATGAACTAGTCGGTCAGTGATCCTTCTTTGACCGACTAGTCTGGTTCAGAATAGAGCCGTTGGGAACTTTTCCAACACGATTTTCCTTGCCTCTATAAATACAAACCTGATTCGTTTGAGGCATGGTTAGAGGTCCAATATACAAGTAATTTCAGACCTAAGAGAAGAGTTTTCTCAAGCTAATTCTAAGCTCTATCTTCTCACCAAGAATCTCTCCCTTCACTCTTTGAGCAAATTCCTCAAGCGATATTCTCTCCATTGTGAGTCTTTCAAGCCAAGAGCTTGATTCTAGTCACCATACTCCACCCTAGGCTTCCATTGCTGGTCAACTTCTTGAAGCTAGGGTTTGGTGGCATCATCTTCCCCAAAATCCCTCCTTGCCCTAATTTGGTAAGATTTACTCAAGGCATAGGATTTTTGTGGTAAGTGTTTCTTTATTTCATTTCAATTGATATTGCAATTGTGTCTCTCGGTTGTGAGAAAGGTTGTGATCCCGGGTTGTGGGAGTCACATTTATATTGTGTATGATTTGGTCTTGTGAAGGTTTTTCATAAGAATTTCATAGTGCTAAATCTTGAGTTAGGGTTTCTAACTCAAGTATCCGGAGGGGATCCGGGTGGTTGGGACGTAGGATCACCGGGAACAAGTCGGGGAGACTTGGGTGGATCCAAACCCGTTACATGCTTTGTTTGTGTTTGTTAATTCTTGTTGATTGTTGTTTATTCTGCATTGTCGTTTGTTTCTTGCACAATAATTAGGAATAACTATCTTGATTATTTTAAAGTACTATTCACCCCCCCTCTAGTACATGTGCAGTAGCTTCATAGGGCACTTCACTTAGCTGATCTTTTTACTAAGGCATTGCCTAAATGTACTTTTGTAAAGCTTGTAAAGAACATTGGTATGCGACAGTTGAAAGACCTGCAAGCCTGAAGCTTGTACGGATCAGGGGGAGTAACCTGTGGGTTGCACTCTTTTTCCTTAAGCTGTTGGGTTTTCCCACTGGGTTTTCCACAGCTAAGGTTTTAACGAGGCAAACACACTTACTCTGGATCCAGAAGTATTCACCCCTTGCCTCAGTAGCTGAGATCGAAGTGATGAATGTGTAAGGGTGAGTGTTATGAATGAGGGAGGCCTTTGGCCTCCGCTCCTTCATTACCCATTCATTAGGCCCCTCATTACTTAGAGTAATGGGGACCCTTGGTCTCCTAGAGGCTTTTGGCCTCCCCACTATGAGATAAATAAATAGAGCACCATGGCTCTTAGCCATGGTTACTCATTCTTAGCAATGAAATTATCTCTCTCTCTCTTTTGAGTTCATTTTAATCCAACACCTTAGTTTTTAATTTTAGTTGAGTTTTTTCTTAGAGAGTTTTCATAGCCGTCACTATTTTGCAGAAGACAAAGATTGGATTTTTATATATTGCTTTTGCTTGGAATTTTGCGATCTTAATTCTATGTGATTGTCTATCGTTCTTCGACGCTTTGGTAACAATTTTTAATCTTTATATGCTTATTCCAATGTCTTCTATTGCGATTGTGGTTTCTCTTGCTTTTATTGAATCCTCTATTGTTATTTCCATGAATTCAATTTTTATTCTTTTTATTCCTTTGCTACTGACACTTTTCTCTGAGTTGTTGCTTGTGCATGAACACTCGCCTCGGGGGTTCTAACGATCCATTATTATTTGATCCCGAGATTTAAAGAACAACAAGGCAACTCAAAGCAGAAAAGAGGAGCCATATTTTTCAGGAATCAATGGCAGAAGCTATTAATACTCCTCCGCGTACTGGCATCATTCGGGATCACTTGCAGCCAACCTTATACAGTATATCCTCTATCTTGAGACTGCAGCTGGCGGCTAGAAATTTCGAATTGAAGACAGGGCTGATATATCTGATGCAGCAGGATGCTTTTCATGGGCTACACACGAGAATCCCAACCATCATATATACCTCTTCTTGGCAAAGTGCGACACTTTCCAAGTGAAGGATGTGAGCGACGATGCAATAAATCTCTGACTATTTCCGTTCACTCTGCGGAACAAGACCTCTTATTTATTGAGGGCGCACCCCACGAATACTTTCACGACTTGGGACCAGTTGACCTTGGCCTTCATCAACAAGTTCTATCCACTGTCTAAAACGGTGAGGATCAGAGGGGCAATCACCAACTTTAAGCAGTTTCCACAGGAGTCATTATATGAAGCTTGGGAGCAATTTAAGGACCTGTAATATCAGTACCCACACCATTGTGTGCCGGATTGGGACCTTATTCAGAGCTTTTACAATGGTCTCAAGCCTGACACCAAAATGATCATTGATGCCTCTGCGCAAGGCGCACCGTTATTCAAGCCACCAGAGGAGGCCATCTCATTGCTAGAACAAATGGCATCCAACAACCAACAATGGAGCGATGAACGCTTGACACTTAGAGGTACAAGTTCAAAGGTGAAGATAGCTACACATCTTGAGGGGCCAGCTTGAGACTCTTTGCAAGTAGGTTGCACAAGAGGTTGGACGCTATCCCTAAACTTCCAGAGCTCCAGTTTATGCTACACATGAGGATTACGCTGAGCAATGGTATGTTCCAAATGAATGTTCCTATGATGGAACAGATGTGTCGGCGGAGCAAGTCAGTTTTATAGCAAGTGAGGGGAGACCTCAGTGGTCAAATCCGGTGTTGAGATCACATCCTGGATTTTCATACAGCAACCCCAATGGAGAATTACAACCACCGTCCCAACCGAGGCCACCACAATCTCCTCAGCAGCAAGGGCCACCTCCACAGCAGCAGCAACAATATGTATTCAGGTCATATGGGCCTTACAGATCGTTGGGTTATTATAATCGCCAGCCTTATCAGCAATAACAATAGTATCAGCAACCGACGGTGCAAAAACCAAATCTGGAGGCGACATTGGATGCCTTTATTAGCGGCCAAACTAAGATGAATGCAGAAATTTCAACCAACCATAAGAATCTCCAAGCCACCGTTAATGGATTGTCCGCCCAAATGACTCAACTTCTGAAGGCTCAAGAGAGATTGCCATCCCAACCTGAGCCAAATCCTAGGGGCCAAGTCAACATGGTGGTAGCGCTCATGACGAGAGGAGGAAAGAGTACCGACACTGTGATGGTGCCGGTCTAGTGGATCAACAAGCTTCGATGCCTATTCAAGAGGAAGATACCACCATCTCCAATCCCATTGTCACTGACGACGAGGAGAGAATTATTGATGAGCCACATGCCACTGCAGCGAAGGAGGCTTCACCCACCACATCGCCAACTCACATCACTACAACACCCTCGGATGTTCCTACTTTTGACAAATCCACGCCGACGGATACCGCCAAGGAAAAGGAAATTCAACCTCCACCACATTACCTGCGAGACTGGCCATGGCAAAGATTGAGAAAAAGTATGCTAAGTTTATAGAGCTTCTATGGGGTGTTCAATTGAACATCCCCTTCATGGACGACGCCACCGATGAATATGCTATGGAGGAATTTACTAGAGATCCTATGAGGAAGAGCTTAGATGATGACGGCGACGTCATACACGATAAGGCGTTGGCCTCCTATTTGAGAGTCTTAGACGAGGAGCCGCTGGTTATACCCGTGCATGATCAACAACCGGAGGCTATGATATTCACAGCCACTGAGGGCCAACGAAGCGAGGCGCGCCAACTCCCTCCACATGGTCTCGTTGGAAAGCACGATGGGCACATCTCATATGCGCCCAACATCAAGGAGCGTCATTGAAAATCATAAGGAGTCAAGCTTACGACGATAAACAAGTGCTTATCGAGAGGCAACCCAAATTTTCTTTTATTTTAGTTTTATTTCTTTATTTTTATTCTTATTTTCATTCAAAAAAAATAAAAATATTTTTTATTCGTTAGAAAAATATAAAAATAATAAGAATTTCTGATGTATTCTACCTTTTGCAGGTGAACAATTGAGAGAGCGCGCCGAATGATGATCCTTTGGAGAAACAACTGAGGAGAAACGACGAGGAGAGCCACATCTAGCTTGGAGGACAATTGAAGGCCACTCGACCGACCAGCTATCCTGCTCGGTCGAGCTACAGTCAGCTGAAAGAGAGAGCAAAAAAGGCGCTCTGGAAATCATTTTGACTCGACTGAGCAGCTACCCTGCTCGGTCGAGCTACAGTGAGCAGAAGAAAGGGTCAAGAAGAGAACTCTCCAGTGGGTAGCCACTCCCTTCTCAGGGAACCGTATGTGAGACTTCTGAATCATACAGCTCTGTCCCGAGCTTTTGTCATCGGCCCTTGTCATTAGACCACTATGCTTATACCCTGCGGCCTTGACTCTCTTTTCTTTTGCTTCTCAGGTGGTGGAAATCAATCGGACTCGACCGAGTAGCCACCATACTCGGTCGAGCTACAGTCGGAGCCCAAACAAGCTAAAAATGTCGATCTGTAATTGATTCAGCTCGACCGAGCTGAGTAAGCAGCTCAGTCGAGTAGTTGGGCACAGCTTGGGGATTCTAAATTTTAAAAATTTTAAATATTTTGGGCTCGATCGAGCAGCCATAGTTGCTCGACCGAGTAGCAACTAAAGGAAGGGGGCCCACATGACTTAAACTCGAATCAAATTCCTTCTTAGACCGAACCCGGCCCTCATTTCCCCCAAATCAAACAACCCAGCCACCCGAGCTCAACCTAATCCCAACCCCTTCCAATCGACCCGCACCCACCTCGTCAGAGCTCCGTTGCACCTGCCACCCGAGCACCGTCGCACTGCCGACTCGGTTCGCCCTTCTCTCGTTGCTCTCCATCCCCTCTTCTCCCCTCTCTCTCCCCACATCTCCATCTCTCAACCCCTAAATCTATTTCTTCCCAATTTTGACCCCAAACCCTAATTAATTTCTTAAAACACTTACTAATATCATCTTGATTACGCATTACAGGTATGATTGTAGCATTCCAAGGAGATGCTTGGATCGGGTATAGCTTGGGGGACGTCACGCATAGGCTTCGCGCATACACCACCTTTCAGCTATCGCATCGCTTCACGGTCATTGGGTACACTCTTTCCTTGCATTATTATTTTTATTCATACATCGTGTTGCATCCGTTAGCCCCACACACATCGCTATGCCACCAAGGCTTAAACCTAGGAAGCCCCCGGCCAAGAAGAGGAAGGTCGCTGACCCCGGTCCCTCCTCTTCTAGTCCAGCACGCCACCATCAACCACAAAGCACATGGACGTCACCATGTCCTCACCACCATCTTCACGCTCACCATCCCCATTCCCCTAGCACTCGAGGCTCCATGCACCATAGCTACTCCCATTCCTACGGCCGCTCCTCCACCTACATCCTATCCACCCACATCCATCGGTACTTTGAGGACATATGACATTGTCTTCAGGGATGCTGCTCACCATGTGCGATTCAAAATCGTATCCCGCCGCTCCATCATCCACACCCACTTCACATCCATCACCACACTCATGAGTCGTGGCATCCTTCAAGGTGTCTAGTGGCTCTACTAGACCATAGGTTGGGACCACTTCCTGACGATGCATGCACGAACTTACAGTCGTCTCACTTACGAGGCGATGAGTTCCATCGTCAATGAGGGGGACGATATTCGCTTCAGGTTTTTGGATCGTGACGTTGTAGTCACATACATTATAATCTGCACCCACTTCCATTTCCCACCTATCCCGACCCAGACCGAGCCTACGCACCAGACGTAGAGCTAGCCTCATTTGATGTGGAAGGTTTCTGGTGTCAGATAGCAGGTTTCAGCGGCTTCAGCCCTACTAGGGCAAAGTCTTCTTCCATCATCCACCTATGTCTTAGGTACACCCGTCGCCACCTCGCCACCGCCATCTTCTCTAGACATGAGGTCGAGAGCCTTTTCATACTAGAGTTGCACACCTTATGGGGATGACCTGCGCTATTAGACGGTGGCCCAACGGCACACTCTGCCCATTCCTACTATCTGACACAGCCTACTTGCTATGCCACTGCCTGCTTCTCACTGCCTCCTTCACCACAGAGATCTGTTACGATGGATTCTTTACCATTTTCACCACCATGATCGACCTTGTTCTTCTAGCCGATCTAGTGGTACCAACCGGGCCTACCAGACTCGACACAGATGTGCTTGCTTGCATGCACATCATCAGGCCCCATGGTACTAGATTTATCTTTAGGCACCAGCCACGAGCATCACATGTATCTCCCCCACCCCGATCTTACATAGATAAAGCCAGTCATGCTTGCCTGGCTCCTCCCTGGCATTCTCCCCATCCCATCCATCCACGGCTTAGAGCCTGTATGTGACCAGCATGTCGCTGAGGATGGCGACGAGGACTAGGAGCTTAGTTCTGATGTGGAGCCTGTGAGAGCTATCATTCCTTCCACCACCACCACCACCACCCTACCTAAGACCTCCGGGGCTGTCCCTACCTCTACCCCGCAGTCTCTATACCGTTATCTCTGTCTGTACCTAAGGACACTTCTATTTTCGTCGCTCCTGCACCTATCGATTCTACCATTTCGGAGCCTGTCCCCACCACTCATTTCCCTGCTAGTACACTGTCTGCACCTGTGGACCCTACTCTTATCGATCCTATCATTCTGGAGTCCACAGCTCCTCTATCTGGCACCACCACTGTCCACACATCAGCTGTCTTCATGGAGAGTATCGCGGTCTCTGTCACCACTTCTGTCGCTGCGACAACTGCTCCTTTTGATTCCACTGCTCACACATCTACACCAGATCTCGGATCCATTCCTTTCCTATCTTCTATCGAGATCCACATTAGACCACCCTCTCTTGATTTCTCTTTCAGACCTCATACAGTACGAGCACGAGCCCATGGAGAGAGGGTTGTGTCTAGTAGTGCACGTCCACCACTTAACTCCTGCCTCACTGATGCACGATTGACAGCGGTTGAGGCCGAGGTTGCCAGTCTTAGGCGTAATTTCTTTGCCCTCGCCCGCTTGGTTGCTACCCAGCACCAGGCAGTGGAGCGGGACATTAGGGACATTCTAGACATCCTTAGGGCACAACGTGCACCATGTATCATACTTGCACCTGCTCCTCTTGTCGGACCTGCACCACTCACTGAGCATATTGTCAGGCTACTGCAGAGCCTACCCCACCTCCTATTGAGCCAGTTGCACCAGTCTCTGACACACATGTCCTTACATTTGTTGACAAACCTATCCACACACATGTTGACCCACCTATTGTTCCATCATCTGGTCCTCAGCAGTCGGACCCACCATCACCCATAGAGGGTGATGCCGCTGCTTGATTTATTGATTACTCCTGTTCTCCCCTCCTACCATTTAGTGCCCATCTGTCTCTTCGGGGCCTCGCATCAGCATAGCTTAGAAGAGAACCCATCATCACCCATTTGCATATACCCGTCATTGCATCATTTGCATGCTTATACATATTCTAGGCATTAGGACATTCATTTTCATCTTTTGCTTTTCTTTCATTGTATAGGTTTTTATTTTCTTTTCCATTTTCATTAACCACCCACCCCACCCTAGCATCATTTCCTGCCTTGCACGCATGTTCTCAGCAGTGAGGACACTGCTGTGTTTAGCTTGGGGAATGAGCGCTATCGCTTTTTATTTTTAGTATCTATCTTTTTTCTTTCACTTTACCTCTTTTTATCTTGTTATCCACCCATTTTACATCGCTTTATTTTTTAAATATATTTTTAGCATCATGTTTTTCATCTTTTTGTCTGTTTGCATGCTAGTTTTATTTTACCTTTCCGCCTTTCTTTTCCCTTTTTATGCTAAATATATTCTCTATGATGATATCTCTTACGCTTTAGCAACTATCACGATGTTTATTACTATTGCCATGCTACTTAGAGTATTTCATAGTCCTGCTATATGCTTGCAAGTTATATTTCTTTTGATGACTCCTCGAAGTGAATGCATGATATTTATTGAAGCTGAATGTATGTAGTAGTGGCTAGTATGCTTTTGTTGAAAATGCACCAAGATTCACGCATCATTAGCATATCTGAAGCATCATATTTGTTGTCTTATTCACCTTCTGTTGCATGTCTGATATGATTGTAACTTTACTGCTTGACTTCACTATTAGTTGAGATGATTAAGAATATCCATGCTTACATATGAGTTTTAGTTGAAGTGTTATTTTATTGAACCATTTGTGCACATCTTAGAGTGAACCGAGTGTTACATTATATTTCCTTCTCCACATATCTCTTTATTTCTCTACATGTCACTTGAGTTCAGCCCTTGCAGCTACTTATACCGCATATATTCCCAAAAACCCCTTGCAAAAGAAAAGCTAGCTCCAAAAAGTACAAGGCCAAAAAGGAGCCAAAAATCAAAAATACATATCATATAGCTCATATAAAAGTCCAAAAAGAAAAAAATGAAAAATCAAAGTAAAAAAACAAAAGAAAAATTCCTTATTTCATTACTTGGAGCCACAAAAATACTTGAAAAAGCCACAAAAATTCCATTCCTTAGATGCGACGCCTCAAGCTAAGCTTGGGGGGTTGAAATCTTTTGACCATATGACTGAGTACGACATTAGAGTGGAGAGGTGCACGAATGGGAAAATTTGATAATGCTGAAAATTAGCGAAATAATTTAGCTATGGAGATTTCTTTTGGTTCGATACGAAATGTGAATGCCATGACTTTTTCTATTCTCTATTGCACACTTGATGTGATTCTTATATGCTTCATTTATAGATTTTGATTGAAAAGTGCATCGCCAATGATTTATATATTAAACTTTATGAAATACATGAAGTGGATGTGAGTTGATTGCATGAATTTAGAGAGTCCTCTTTGTTGTTCTTAAAATCTTGCAAGTACCATGTTAAAGAAAGATATGAAATCTTTATAGCATGTGATCCATACTTTTAGGGTATCGTGATATGTTGCTTATAGCTTAAGATCTGAGCGAATAATCTAGCGACCCCCCCTCCATTTTTCATTCTTTTTCTATTTCTTATTTTAATCGCACGGTGAGCTTCGTATTCGTCTTCCTCAAGGACGAGTAAGAGGTAATCTTGGGCGATTTTGATGTGTCCATATTTTCCATGCATTTACCGCATCATTTCATATCATTTTCGCCTTCCAAAGTTCACATTTTCATATATTATCACGTGTTTAACATTATATTTGAGTTTCATATAGATATGTGGATTTTTAGGAACTTTGGAGCGAATTGGAGCAATTATAGGACGTGGACACATCCGAGCCGTCTAAAACATCATTGGCAAGGTTCAACAAGTGTTTGCCGAGGTGAAGAAGAAGATTGAAAGAGAAGAGGAGAAAAGAATGAGAGAAACGAGCTCAAAATGCAAGCGAAGCTGTTTTTCCAGATAGCTCGGTCAAGCTGCGCAGCACTCGACCGAGCTGACACATAGAGAGCTTCAGCAGAACTGACACAGCCCATTCGAGCGAGCTGAGTGCTAGCTCGACCGGACTCGGCCTGAGCAGAACGACAATTTCAAGCATTTCTCAAAGCACTGTAGCTCGACCGAGCAGGCAAGACCACTCGACCGAGCAGAGCATCAACTCGATCGAACTCAGTCCATATAGAACATTGTTTTGAGGAGAATTCAAGTGTACTGTAGCTCGACCAATTGGAGGGGCTACTCGACCGAGTAGCCCGTATCAGACCAGAGACAAAGAAGCTGCAAAGCAGTGCCACGTATCCAGCTCGACTGAGCAGCACGGCGCCACGACCTGACTTGCTAGTGGGCCTAATTGCCCATGACTTAAAATTTTTGAGGGGTCCACCCCTATTGTATATAAGCAAAAAATTTTCCCTAGATTAGAGAGCTGGTTATTTTCCTTAGTCTTTAATTTTAGTTGAGTTTTTTCATAGAGAGTTTTTTCATAGAGAGTTTTCATAGCCGTTGCAATTTTGTAGAAGAAAAAGATCGGATTTTCATATATTGCTTTTGCTTGGAATCTTGCAATCTTAATTCTCTGCGATTGTCTATCGTTCTTCGACGCTTTGGTAACAATTTCTAACCTTTATATGCTTATTCTAATGTCTTCTATTGCGATTGTGATTGTAACGATCGGTTTTTACCGTTACTATTATCTGCGTTTTCCATCTCGTATGTTTCTTTTCCGTAACCGTTGTTGGACGTTTCCGTACCCATACCCGTACACGTATTCTTTCTCTTTCATACTTAATATCATCATCATTATTATCATTTAATTATTAATTGCAAATATTTTGGTATAATTAGATAAACTTTCAAAATTTAAATTCGAATTTCAAATCCTTTTAAAAAGTCAAATGAAAACTTCCATTATTGAACCCATTTAAACCTATTGAATAGCCCTAATTTTCCCTAATTAAACTTTTCAAATTACTTCCCTTTTATAACCCCTTAATTAGGATCCCATTATTTTAATTCTAAAATTTATTTTCCTAAGTATAACTCCTAAACACGTTGGACCTACCCTATTAGTTGTATTCGCACACAACTAGACCCACGCACACAACATGAAACAAAAAGAAATGATAAAGGAGAAAAGATTATAAAACCCTAGAGGCCTATAGCTCATGTACTGGCGAGACTCATACACCAAAGTTACATAAGAAATTCTAAACTAATAAAAATAAATCCCAGGGCTTTTGTGCTGCCATCCTAAAACACACCCCCACACTAATAATATAATGAGAAACATTAAATCCTAAGTCTAGCTGTTTTTGTGCTACTCAAATTCCCCTAGGTCTTCACGTGCAGCAACCTAAACCTATTTCCGTATATAAAAACCCTACTCCCTATATAACAAGAACCTAGGCTAACCTATAACAGCATACATCTATATCTAAGCTAAAATAAAACCAAGGCCACCCTACTTCTATTTATATATATATAAAGCCCTAGCCTTTTTCTTTCCACTAACCCTACTCACAGCCGTCCAGGTTTCTCCTCCCCATCTCCACGGCTTCAACCCCCTCTGCCTGCTCTTCCACCGTCCTCCTCCTTCCCTCCACACGACGTAGGACACAGCCCCCACCCTTCTGACGTCAGCCCTCGTCCGCTCCCCGCAGGCCACCTTCCAGCGCCTCTCCGTTCATCCCACCTCGCCCCACGACCTAGCGCCTGCTCTTTTCTCCCCACTTCGCCAGCGACCTCTCCGCTCTCCTCCTCCCCTCTCACCGTCTCTGGGGTGCCCTTCGCCTCTCATACCGCAAGCCACCGGAGCCCGGACCATCAGCCTCGACTCCCGACCCCCGATCTCCCCCACCTCCCGGTGACTTCGATAGCTCCGAATACCCCCACCTCCACCTCCTGTCACCGACACCAGCATCAATCTTCCTCTCTTCACCGGATCTCCACCAACCCCGCAATATCATCCCGACACCGTACGCTGCCTGCAAACTCGCGTCCGATTTCCTCCCCTCTCCCCGTCAACCACGAGTGCGACCTCCGGTGACCAACCTCCGCCCTCGGAGCCTCCCTCACGCGTGCCGCCTTCCCCTATTCACCTGCGACCAAGAACTAAGAGGTTAGCAGTGGTTTTGATCCTGTTAGGGTTTTTAATTGTAGGGTTGTTGGTTTTAATGATGAATACTGTTTTTTTTGTGTTACATAGGATCACTATTTATGTTAGATGTTAATGTATAATTTTGATAGTAGTAAATTAGTTAGAGTTAGTAAGTTAATAGTTAGAGTTTTTATATATAAACTGTGTCCTTGTTATTGCCATGCATGTTAATGCCATATGCTAGATGTTAGGCAATAGATTTATAACGTACGGTATGTTTGTGAGTTAGTAAGTAATGGTCTTATGAATGAAACCCTCATTTTGAATCTTTGATGAACATGAACACCCAGCTTAAAACTGATACTGTAATTTGGACGTTATTACATGCAGCAAGTCTTAGTATTGGTAATATGATTGTTGTTTGTCAGTTATAATCTTTTATGAAAATAGCCATAGGTTAGTTACCCAATAAATTAAATTAGAAGTTAGAATTTGGGTTGATTGGTATGAACAGTACCCCCTAGCAGATTGGAATAAATAGGTAAATTGATTAAATAAGTTATTTTTTTGCCATTTGATCTGATATCGGAACCCTGTGACGCAGAAAGCATTCGCGCCTCCCGTACGGACCCGACGACACCAAGAACGTCCAAAACAGGCAAGTATATGATTTTATATGATTTTTCGAAGTTTCGACACTTTTGCGCCATCTTTATGTATTGCTGTATAACTCAAAAACTAGGCGTGAAATGACGTACAAAATTGACACCATAATGACTAGGACGAAATTTGGGATCCAACGGTATATCATACGATATATCCCCATTTTAAACAATAAGAGAAAGAAATCATTTCTGTAGCAAGTTGAACAAACATGACATATTCGTCATTATTTAAAATTACGGTAACGGTCGTTCGACCCGTTTCCGCTTTGTAGAACTGTCACCATAAAACTATAATATTGTTAACAGTAAAGTTCAGTGAGTCCTGACATACTTAACCATATGGACATCGTGAAATCGTGCGCCTCGAAGGCGGTATCGTGATATCGTGATGTCGTGTGAGTCGACTAGGCCGGCTCGTGTTCCGGCAAACTTTTGGGTGGGGTTAGGGTTGAGCGGCCACTAGGCGTATGAAAGGTACTCTCCTCAAGAGCACCACCCGCACGCGGTGGGTTAGCGTCAATCACGGTAAGCCCCCGTGAGAGGAACGACCTTCTCATCACGACCTACAGGCGTGAACCCTAGATTAGAATGCTAACTCTTGACATGAAAGCTTGCAACGCTAACTTGGTCATCTTGATAATTGAAATGCTAATGAACTCAGAGAAAATCCCAACTTTAAACTTGCAAACGTCTAGAACTGCATGTTAGGAGTGCTTGTCATGTTTCACTAAAATTGTTAAATGTTAAATTGCTGCAGTCGTTTCTTTAAATTATTAAATGCTTCGAAATTTCATATATATCATATATCTTGTCTTGGGATGCTAATCTTTTCTTGCAGACCCCTTGCTGACATACATTCATGTTGGTGGATGTATGTCAGATTCTGAGCTTGAGTACCCAGAGGATCCATTCGAGACACCTGACTTAGAGAGCCAGAGTTCGCCGTAGACGGAGTGCCTCTCTCAGCGGAAGACTAGAGCCCCCTTTTTCCGTACTACTTTGAGTTTTAGCTTTAGTACCTTGTAGTAGGATTAGTGTTTTGTTGTAGTTTTCTTTTGGCCATGCTGAGGCTTGTTTTAATTTCGTGTACGAACTTTTCTCCTGGTTGTGGCTTTTTACCTATAATTTGTGATGTTTTCTGATTGTTCTGATACGCAAATGCAAGGACCTTTTCTGTATTTTTATCACAGACGCTTATTGAACTCGAGCTTCACCGCTCCAGTTCAAGCGGACCGCGTAACGCTCTCGCTTCCGGTGTCTTTTGGGAAGCGGGGCGTTACAGGTTTTAGTGGTGGCCCATGCAGGTATTGCAACTGCGAAATTCAGAACAATGAGAACACTTTTCATTAGCCAAAGCATCCAGAATTAGTTCGTACGCAAAATTACTCAAACACCTTGTCCCAGCACGATAGGAAAACCCAATACCAGGATAATAGGAATAGATAGACGCTTGTGCTCGTTAGTTAGACACCCTTGCCACGACTTAGTATTATCATCTTAGAGTCACCCTAGCGATTGATCATCCAGCTCTGACCATATTAGATTTTTGAGTTTCGTTAGTCGTTCGCTTAGATTTATCGAATCTAGGGCCCAACCGAACGTAGCGATCGTCGCCGTACGAGTCGAACTCGAGACGCTTGCAATGAGTAGGCTTTGAAGCGTAGGATATTCCAGATCTATAGATAAGATTTCGATCTCGATCCTCAACTAACCTTCACCTCGTTTTTCCTATCGCAGTCTAGTATGTTGACGAACCTTAGTGCTAAACATTAGTCGACCCAATTATTATTTCCCCCTGACTTTATTATTTTCTAATCATTGCACTTCCATGTTAATGATCGTAGAAAGCCATCGTAGCATATTCACGGAGTTACCTCTTAGTCGTCCTTACGTTTTGACAGTCAAACCTATTTCTTGTCCCCAATTCACATAAACTCTTCAGGTCCGCCATCTCGCAGATCCAGGGTCTTTTAAAAAGTATTTTTCGGTATTTCTTTTATTGAATTCTTCACTAAGTTTAAAATCCTTTCGAAAACTTTTACTTAAATTTTTCTACACTTCAGTCGACTTAAACCCAATCTTGATTATGAAACTCTTTCGACGCGATCTTTAGTTACTATCTTATAGCAATTTTCCAACATACATCTTCCACGCTTCTACTTCGCATAACCTCGTATTGCCGCTCTATTTTCCTCAGGCGATGAACTTTTTAAAACTTTATTTCTAATTCGCTAGTTCAAACGTCACCCCATTTTCTTACTAATGTATTTCGAAATGGTCATTGATGCATACTTTTAAAATACTTTCCTAAGTTAAATAGAACTTCAAAATCTTGGTGTGTCAGTTTCGAAATCACTGTCCTTACTTTTTTTATTAAAGGAAAATTTTCTTTTTACAACCCCATTTTCCATTTACAAAACAAGCACTACATCACTAGGCCCATATTACTCTTCACCTATCATTTGACCAATCACATTTTATGTTTCAACTTATACCATGTGTTCACTATTTTTACGATGTTATTATTTTTACACATATCCTTATCTTCTTAATTATTTAATATATTTTATGTCACCCAACCGACTAACCTCTTATCCATGCCACATTCGAAACCATCCATCATAACATTAACTCGTTGCCTTATTCAACTGTGAATCCTACCCGATTACTAGGTTATCACATTAGTGCTTATCCTTGCTTGTGTCATCTTTAGTTTAAGTATAGTGGGACCATTAGCTCGATGGTGGTGTCATGGTGCATGTAAATAGATTTTGAGTTTGGACCCGTGTGTTTGAATCTCTATATACCACCCATGCATAAGTGTGTTTACCCTTAATATGTTGGTATAGTGTGATTATCTATTGTGTTGTATGTGCGTGTACGGTAATTTGTGATATGTATGTATATGGTCGAGTATATAGTGGTAACCGTTATATTTATACTTAGGCGAGTGATTAGCTATAACACTATAGGAATATCTGAGCGTGATTGATTTAGTTTTGGCTAGTTACTAGGAGTATATGTATCTTAATCGTACTTGTTGATGGTTGTAATTGTATGCTAGTACAGTGATGTACATGTTAGGTGTAATGATAATAAGTGTATGTATAGTTGTGTGTGAAGATTTATTGTGTGATTTATATGTCAGAATGTCTGGCGTGTACGCGTGCGTGTATATGTATGTGGTTAGTTATAGGTGTGTGTATAAATATATATTGTATGAACAAGCTGTGTGTTTTATATATAGTAGGATTGTTATAATTACCCCTACAGGATGATGTATAAGCATGTGTATAGCGGAAAGTATTTATAGTCGTATGTTTGTGACTACATATATGGATGTATGTAATGTTATACTAGCCCTATGTAAACTACCATGGTTGTGCATATACCGGTGTGTATATATATGTCCTATATAGGTACGAGATTGGAGTGTAGTAGTTTAAGTATGTATATGCATGTAAAATGAACGTATGTATATTTAGTTGAAAGTGTGTGATATATGAGTAGGTATAAGAATATAGATGTATATTGTTTCATTATAATGTAAGTATGACTGGGATAGGATGACCTTAGTGTCTAAGTCCGCTCACCCCTATATCAGCCTATTTAAGGAAATCTGAAGATGGACTTGATCCTAAGGTGGGTAGGTTACGATGACTCTAGTACTATGAGTAAGACGTATATAAATCTGTGTTTGGTGTAAGGTAATACGTGCATGTATATACATGTAGTGATGTGTATTATAATAAGTATATGGTAAAATGCGGTATGTAAAAGTGATTGTATGATTGAAGTGTTAATTGACTAAGAATGATTGTATTTATATGTTAGTGGTATGTTTAAGTGACATGTGGTATTATATCATTATAGATTGTGAATGTATAACATATAGGGTAATACATCGTGAATTAGTAATAATGTGAGTGTGCGAAGTGATGGCACATTTACTACTAGTAAATTGATGTAGTGGTGTGATAGAGTGTTAATATTCACCCGAGTATAATATTAGTTGGATTATATTTGTAGGGTGGTATTAAACATGTCATGTAAATACGTAATTAGTAATGTGTGCATGTGTATAGTTACTACTAGTAGCATTGGCGTTGATTTGTATTATCGGTGGTAATACATTGGTGTTGATAGTAATATTAGAAATTACTATTTGGATGTGGCATGCTGGTTGTTATGGTGTATGCGTTAGAAAAGGATGTACGAGCGTTATCCTTACGTTTCCCGGTGTTTTAGCCGATACGATTCCGAGGACGGAATCGTCTTTAAGGTGGGTAGGATGTAACGATCGATTTTTACCGTTACTATTATCTGCGTTTTCCTTCTCGTATGTTTCTTTTCCGTAACCGTTGTTGGACGTTTCCGTACCCATACCCGTACCCGTATTCTTTCTCTTTCATACTTAATATCATTATTATTATTATCCTTTAATTATTAATTGCAAATATTTTGGTATAATTAGATAAACTTTCAAAATTTAAATTCGAATTTCAAATCCTTTTAAAAAGTTAAATGAAAACTTCCATTATTGAACCCATTTAAACCTATTGAATAGCCCTAATTTTCCCTAATTAAACTTTTCAAATTACTTCCCTTTTATAACCCCTTAATTAGGATCCCATTATTTTAATTCTAAAATTTATTTTCCTAAGTATAACTCCTAAACACGTTGGACCTACCCTATGGCCGAACCCCATAGTTGTATTCGCACACAACTAGACCCACGCACACAGCATGAAACAAAAAGAAATGATAAAGGAGAAAAGATTATAAAACCCTAGAGGCCTATAGCTCATGTACTGGCGAGACTCATACACCAAAGTTACATAAGAAATTCTAAACTAATAAAAATAAATCCCAGGGCTTTTGTGCTGCCATCCTAAAACACACCCCCACACTAATAATATAATGAGAAACATTAAATCCTAAGTCTAGCTATTTTTGTGCTACTCAAGTTCCCCTAGGTCTTCACGTGCAGCAACCTAAACATATTTCCTTATATAAAAACCCTACTCCCTATATAACAAGAACCTAGGCTAACCTATAACAGCATACAACTATATCTAAGCTAAAAGAAAACCTAGGCCACCCTACGTCTATGTATATATATATAAAAAGCCCTAGCCTTTTTCTTTCTCATAACCCTACTCATAGCCGCCCAGGTTTCTCCTCCCCATCTCCACGGCTTCAACCCCCTCCGCCTGCACTTCCACCGTCCTCCTCCTTCCCCTCCACACGACGTAGGCCGCAGCCCCCACCCTTCCGACGTCAGCCCTCGTCCGCTCCCCGCAGGCCACCTTCCGGCGCCTCTCCGTTCATCCCACCTCGCCCCACGACCTAGCGCCTGCTCTTTTCTCCCCACTTCGCCAGCGACCTCTCCGCTCTCCTCCTCCCCTCTCACCGTCTCTGGGGTGCCCTTCGCCTCTCATACCGCAAGCCACCGGAGCCCGGACCATCAGCCTCGACTCCCGACCCCCGATCTCCCCCACCTCCCGGCGACTTCGATAGCTCCGACTACCCCCACCTCCACCTCCTGTCACCGACACCAGCATCAATCTTCCTCTCTTCACCGGATCTCCACCAACCCCGCAATATCATCCCGACACCGTACGCTGCCTGCAAACTCGCGTCCGATTTCCTCCCCTCTCCCCGTCAACCACGAGTGCGACCTCCGGTGACCAACCTCCGCCCTCGGAGCCTCCCTCACGCGTGCCGCCTTCCCCTATTCACCTGCGACCAAGAACTAAGAGGTTAGCAGTGGTTTTGATCCTGTTAGGGTTTTTAATTGTAGGGTTGTTGGTTTTACTGATGAATACTGTTTTTTTGTGTTACATAGGATCACTATTTATGTTAGATGTTAGTGTATAATTTTGATAGTAGTAAATTAGTTAGAGTTAGTAAGTTAATAGTTAGAGTTTTTATATATAAACTGTGTCCTTGTTATTTCCATGCATGGTAATGCCATATGCTAGATGTTAGCCTATAGATTTATAACGTACGGTATGTTTGTGAGTTAGTAAGTAATGGTCTTATGAATAAAACCCTCATTTTTGAATCTTTGATGAACATGAACACCCAGTTTAAAACTGATACTGTAATTTGGATGTTATTACATGCAGCAAGTCTTAGTATTGGTAATATGATTGTTGTTTGTCAGTTATAATCTTTTATGAAAACAGCCATAGGTTAGTTACCCAATAAATTAAATTAGAAGTTAGAATTTGGGTTGATTGGTATGAACAGTACCCCCAGCAGATTGGAATAAATTGGTTAATTGATTAAATAAGTTATTTTTTTGCCATTTGATCTGATATCGGAACCCTGTGACACAGAAAGCATCCGCACCTCCCGTACGGACCCGACGACACCAAGAACGTCGAAAACAGGCAAGTATATGATTTTATATGATTTTTCGAAGTTTCGACACTTTTGCGCTATCTTTATGTATTGCTGAATAACTAAAATTTTAGGCGTGAAATGACGAGAGAAATTGACACTGTTACGACCTAAAGATCGTAAGAGTCCGACTCCCGCCCGGATCCGCGACATACCCCATTAACTCTCCCCTTCACGAAAGGGCCGCCACCCCGGAAGACCGAAGCTACACGGGAACGGGCGCACCTCGCAGCACTCCCCCTACCCGGCCGAGGCATACAACCGCGGTTGCTCGGCCCACCAGGGGCAGGGCGCTTGGGGAGCACCCGGACAGCACCGCCGGGTAGGCTGACATAGGCATGTGCGTATCCTTCCGTGCTAGCGGCCCACAACCCACGACCAAAAAGGGGGCGCGGCCGGGCCGGACAACCCCCGAGCCGGTCGACCCGGCCGGTTCCCATGAACCGCGGCGCCAGGGATAGCATAGCCAGACCTTTAGTTCGTCACCAACGACAAACAACCTAGGATAAGGACACGACTGACACTAACATCACCCGACCATCTGACAAAGCACCCCCTGGTAGCTTAGCCCCCTGACAATTAATGCTTTCGGCCCTGACATCCTGACAAAAGTGCCCCTGGCCGTTGCGCCGTCTGGCAAAAGCAGTTCAGGCACTCCTGTTCCTGACATCCTCGTCTGAAGCCTCCGCTGACAACCGAGCCAACTCAGCACGTCGAGTCAGCATGCCAGGTCAGCCCCACCTAGTCATCTCCCATCAGGTATAAATACCTCTTTACTTCTTACGAGGAGGAGGTTGGCAAATTCTCTCTCTCAATCTATTATTCACACACGAGAGCAAAGGTCGTCCATATCTTTGTTCTCCAACTTATAGCTCGCCACATACAGTCGACACACCCTAAGTCCGACCGGCATGCCTATCCCCCGTTTTAAGTCCTATTACTGACTTAGGCATCGGAGGGGCTAAGGGTTGGACCCCAACCCCGCCCTTCTGATGAGTTGCTCGTGCTGCAGGAAAGCTCGCCCCTTGGTCGACATCAGCTCCAGCATCCCGCTACCCGATCTTCCTCCGCCGTGTCCGGTGAGATTTGACTCTGTGGCCACCCCCGGCGGCAAGTCCAGCCTCTTCACCCCATTAATCACCTGTTAAATTGCCAACCTAAACCCTCTTGTCAACAGAACCATCGTGCCCTTGGTTTCCCTCAATAGAAATTCATTGTGTGCGAGTTCCACCTCGTAACAGACACCATCATGACTAGGACAAAATTTGGGATCCAACGGTATATCGTACGATATATCCCCATTTTAAACAATAAGAGAAAGAAATCATTTCTGTAGCAAGTTGAACAAACAGGACGTATTCGTCATTATTTAAAATTACGGTAACGGTCGTTCGACCCGTTTCCGCTTTGTAGAACTGTCACCATAAAACTATAATATTGTTAACAGTAAAGTTCAGTGAGTCCTGACATACTTAACCATATGGACATCATGAAATCATGCACCTCGAAGGCGGTATCGTGATATCGTGATGTCGTGTGAGTCGACTAGGCCGGCTCGTGTTCCAGCAAACTTTTGGGTAGGGTTAGGGTTGAGCGGCCACTAAGCGTATGAAAGGTACTCTCCTCAAGAGCACCACCCGCACGCGGTGGGTTAACGTCAATCACGGTAAGCCCCCGTGAGAGGAACGGCCTTCTCATCACGACCTAAAAGCGTGAACCCTAGATTAGAATGCTAACTCTTGACATGAAAAGTTGCAATGCTAACTTGGTCATCTTGATAATTGAAATGCTAATGAACTCAGAGGAAACCCCAACTTTAAACTTGCAAACGTCTAGAACTGCATGTTAGGAGTGATTGTCATGTTTCACTAAAATTGTTAAATGTCAAATTGCTGCAGTCGTTTCTTTAAATTGTTAAATGCTTCTAGAATTTCATATCTGTCATATACTTGTCTTGGTTTGCTAATCTTTTCTTGCATACCCCTTGCTGACATACATTCATGTTTGTGGATGTATGTCAGATTCTGAGCTTGAGTACCCAGAGGATCCGTTCGTGACGCCTGACTTAGAAAGCCAGAGTTTACCGTAGACACCGGGCCGCTCTCTGCGGAAGACTATAGCCCCCTTTTTCCGTCCTACTTTGAGTTTTAGCTTTAGTACCTTGTAGTAGGATTAGTGTTTTGTTGTAGTTTTCTTTTGGCCATGCTGAGGCCAGTTGTCTTATTTCTTGTACGAACAATTCTGGAAGAGCTCTTTTTAACTTAATGAAATGTTTTCTGATTGTTCTGATACGCAAATGCTAGGACCTCTTCTGTGTTTTTATCACAGACGCTTATTGAACTCAAGCTTCACCGCTCCAGTTCAAGCGGACCACGTAATGCTCTCGCCTCCGGTGTCTTTTGGGAAGCGGGGCGTTACAGTTATTTCTCTTGCTTTTATTGAATCTTCTATTGTTATTTCCATGAATTCGGAGTAGTCTTGTCTAGGGCAAATGGATTAGCCCTAGGATCCTAGGATTCAATGTAAAGTTAAGATTTTTGGATTGTTTTGGTATAAAAGGGATGTGTTTTGGTTGATCCAGCCAAGTTTGTAGGAGATTCCAAATAGGGTTCGTGACCACGATAGTGGCATACGCTTTGGACGGATATCCTATGAACTTAATTAGGCACGCTAGTGAATTCAATCAGAGTTCGTAACCACGATAGTGGCACGTACTTTGATGGTCTCCACCGACGTCTTATATCACTAATTGATGACTACGATAGTAGCATCAATGAGAGCCACCAAATCACAGATTGAAGCTCTATCCACGATAGTGGCGTGAGTAGAGATTGAGAGTAGTTGTTGATCGTAATGCACAGATCGCATGTGAGGCCATCCACGATGGTGGGACTAAGCACGTGATACGTTAGACGAGTGGCAAGACGATAGTTGGCCATGAGTTCTACATTTTAGATGCTGTTGGATACAACGTGTAGTTGGATACAACGATCGATGAATTCATGTTTAATGATAACAAACGTGTGTGAATGATTTAATGTGTGTGCTAAGTGTTTTTCCAGGAATGGCACTCTCGCAAATATTCAAAGAGAGACTAAGTAAAAGTGATGGATAATGTGCCACACATTAGCCAAGTGGACTAAGTCAAAGATGGAGAATATGGCTACAAAAATTGGACTAAGTCAAAGATGGGAAGATAAGGAGGAAATCAATTCAAATCCATATTTGAATTGATTCAAATCAATTGGTGCAACATTCAAATCCTAATGCATTGCAAATTGAAGACTTGGTCAAAGATGGAGAGATATGGAGAATCTCTTGCAAATCAAAGGTGATTAAATGAGATCCAATTCAAATCCTACAGCTACTCAAATTCAATTCTGTAGCCATCCATATTCAAACTCCATATCCAAAGAGATTCATTCAAATCCTAATCAAATTAGGATTCCATCGAATCTCCATCAAATATGGGATTCTAATTGATTCTATCATATCACATCCTCTCCTATATAAACCTATATTCCAAGAGAGAGATTTTTGATAGAGAAGGCAAATCAGAATTCGGCCAAAAGGAAACCATAGCTGCAAGTTGCTCTTCATGCCCAAAACTTCAATATTGAGCAAGTTGCAAGGCAGTGCTCATATTGCTAAAGGCTTCATCTTCCCTCTTTCCTCCATTGCAACCTCCAACTCCAAGTCCAAAGCTCCAAGTCCCATTTCTATCCTACTTCATCAAGGCCGCAACCCTCTTCCTCTCATTGCTAAGCTTCATTGCAAAGTTCTCCTTACAAGCAAGCAACCCATCCTCCTTATTGGGCAATATAGAGATCTCCATTTCCATACAACAAAGCTCCTCCTCCTCATATCCATTTCCATAGCACATTGCACAACTCCATAGCCAAACCCTAGCCAAGGTCGCAACATCTACTTGCAAAGCCACCTTGCGGAACTTCATTGGAGAGGGGTTCAACATCTTGCATAACTTCATTGGAGAGGGGTTCAACATATTGCGCAACATATTAAAGAGGAGTCCAACACATTGCGCAACTCTTCAAGGGGCATCCATCCAAGGCCGCAACACAAGGAGGGAGCAAAGTCACCGAGACCGCAAGTTCCAGAGGAGGACATGACGTTGATGACTACATCCAGTCAGATACAATCTGACCTGAGCTGATTGACAATGACGACTGCCGCTATACAAACTGAGATTCTCTAAACTCTTTATTATTATATTTGTGTAGTAGTAGCAATCTTTGTAGGAGAAAATTTACCATTATTGTGTCTTTGGGGACTTGACGAGCTGGGGCTCGTCAAGAGTAAGAGCATCCAATTAGGTTGATAGTATTGAGCACGCGGAAGTGCGTACGAACTAGGTGAGAGTTGAGTTGCCGCTCTTGACTCATGCTAGTTATACCTTGATAACATATTAATCTAATATTTGCTTTCGGGGCTGGACGTAGGCCGTGGGGACGACTGAACCAGGGTAAATCTGCATATACTCTGTAATTGCATACTATTTACTCTTCATGTGCTTATAACTGCATGATATTTTTATTAGCCTATTCACCCCCCTCTAGGCTTAGATCTAGATCCAACAAGTGGTATCAGAGCCAGTTTAGAGGATCTAGTCTAGATTTATTTAGATGACCATGAATATTTCTGATTCTGCATTTGCTGAAAGTCAGTCTATAGCCCGTCCCGTAAATTTAATGGAGTGGACTTTGCATTTTGGAAGGCTAGGAAGGAAATTTATTTAGTTTCTGTAGACTATGATGTGTGGGATATTGTTGAGAATGGTTATAGTCCATCCGCTATTAAAATTGAAGACACTGAAATCATTAAGCATAAAGATAAGTGGTATAACTCTGATAAGAAACTCTATTCTCTTAATGGTAACGCTATGAATGTGCTTATATGCTCTCTTGATAAATCTGAGTTTAATCATGTCTCACATTGTTTAACTGTGCATGAAATATAGTATAGTTGGAGGTGATGTAGGAGGGAACGTCACAAGTGAAGGAATCCAGACTTGCGCTGCTGAGTTCAGAATATGAGAGTTTTCGCATGCTGCCATCTGAATCTATCAAGGAGATGTTTGCGAGATTCACGGACATCGTATACAAATCTAGTTCCCTCGGTAAGCCATACTCTAGTCATGAGCAGGTGCGAAAGATCTTAAGAGCGCTGCCAAGCTCGTTCCAGCCTAAAGTCATCGCTATTCAAGAAGCCAAAGATCAATCAACAATGAGAATGGATGACTTAATATGCAACTTAATGTCCCACGAGCTTGAGCTACAAAGTATAGAAGCGAGAGAGAAACCCGAGGAAAAAGTCAAAGCTCCCACACCATTAGTTCTTCAAGCTAACGACGACGACGATCTTGATGAGGAGCAAGCACTATTGGTCAGAAACTTCAGAAGCTATATTCAGACTGACCAAGGAAGAGCTTAGATGACAAAAAGGTTCAATCGCTCTAATAATTTTAATTTTGATAAAACTTCCTCTGAACAGAAAGCTATTAATAAAAATGAATGTTTTAAATGCAGGATGAATGGACACTTCATGAGAAATTGCCCATAAGAAACAGCTAATGTTGCGGAGAGGAAAGGAAAAGTTGTGGTGTGAAAGTGTGACATGGATAGTGAAGATGAGGAGAATAAAGCCCGCACTTCCCTCTGCTTGATGGGAAGACACGATAAGGTACAATCTTGCTCTAAAACTGAACTTTTGAATATTTGTGAAGGAATGCAAGATAAAATAGATGAGCTATAATATTCTGTAGATGACTATAGGAATGATAGTTTTGAATTGCAACAAGAAATTTATGACATGTCTAAAGAAATTGATAATTTTAAAGAAGAACTTGTTGCATGCAAATCTACCATCACCGTGTTGGAAAAAGAAAAATCTAGCTCACCTGAAAAAGTTGATTGTCTTTCATGTCCCTCGTTATTAAATGAGAATAGCATGATTAAGCTAGATTTGGTTAAGCTTGAAACTGAAAAAGAATATGTGATTAGAGAGTTTAATGATAAATTGTGCATGTTAAATAATAATCTTAAAAGAAAAATGATTGATTTTGAGAAAAAGAAGAGGAAAACAAGAGAGCTTTCATTAGTAAATGCACTTTGATTGTGAATGAGAATGCTATCTTGAAATCCAAAGTCACTAATCTAGAATTGGCATTAAAGAGATTTTCTATAGGAAAACAAAATTTGGATATTATTCTTGGAAATCAATTATATGGAAATAATAGACGTGGACTTGGATTTGGTTCTAAAAATGTTGAAAAGCCTAAGTGTAAGAAATTTCAAAATATGCCAAACGTGGCTAAATTTTTTTATGCAAATTGCTTTACTTGTGATAGTGTTGGTCATACTTCATATCATTGCAAATATAGGAACACTAATATCAAATTCAAGCAAATTTGGGTTCCTAAATCTTTGATGACTAACATGAGTGGACCTTGTTAGATTCCAAGCTCACACATATCATCTACCGTGTATGTAAGATGGAGATGGCGAGGAGCTATGAATTGAACGCTTCATAATTTAGCTCCTTATCCAAACGACGATGCAAAGGTATATTTTTCTTTCTTTGAACTTAATGTATACCTTCATAGCATGTTTTTTGTTAGCATTTTTGTGTGCTTGACTTATTATTTTGTGTGTTAGTTTGATTAATTCTTAGTTTGCTTTATTTCTTAATAAAGAAAAATAAAAAAATGAAAAAGTCAAAAATAAAAAAAATGGTGCTTAATGTATATCTTCTCTTTTGAATCATTAAAGTGATATTAATGAATGATAGTCATATCCATGTAGA
The DNA here is from genome assembly GCA_030789695.1 of Scilla litardierei. Taxonomy (NCBI): domain Eukaryota; kingdom Viridiplantae; phylum Streptophyta; class Magnoliopsida; order Asparagales; family Asparagaceae; genus Scilla; species Scilla litardierei. The sequence goes on from CM061138.1 coordinate 59,821,857, forward strand.
AATTGTTGTATTATAGTTATGGATGCATGTGCATGTTTGATTTTCTAAATAGCTATGACATATTCAATGATTAGAATAATATGATTTCTACACCTGCACTTTCACTTCCACGTGCATCAAATGTTGTTGTACTTTTGGAGAACCTTTTAATGAAATATTGGAAATTGAATGTAGAACGAAAAATAACTGGAAATCTAAGGGATATGATGTGTCTTGCCATGGATAAAAATTGAGCACAAAAGAATTGAATATGAAAAAAAATATAATACATGAATATAGCTCCGTATGAAAAATGGATACAATTCATGGCAAGAACACTACCCATTAGTATCCAACATATGCTTTACGAGTAATCTTTAGCGTTGGTGTTATACTCGTCAAGCAATGCCACCCCCACATCTAAGAGTCCTTATAGGCTATGTTTTTGGTGTGTGGTATCTTGAACTCATTTTTTAATGAGGTGGGGAAAATCAATCCTAGGCGATTTCATGTTTAATGGAAAATGTGGATTGGTTTCGATTGAATTTCTTAAAATTTCTCCTTATGTGCTTCAATGTTTAATAATCAAACTTACACGAAGGTGTTGAAGTCTATGTTATAATTTTCATTGAATTTAAAGTGTTTATTCTATGAATGTCTACATGCAAGTGCTAGTTGTAATTTATAATGCTCACTTTTTGCATGTGTTATAAATTTGACTTCATATATACACTTTTGGCGATAGCAAAAGGGGGAGAAAATATTGAGAAGATTTGTGCATGCATTAATGCTTATATGTTGCATATGAATATTGGTTTAAGGGGGAGCATTAATGAATACTGAATAAAGCATGTGCTTAATGTGAATATTTATTCGAGGGGGAGCACGAATAAAGGGGGAGCATGCATACATGTTTGAATGCTTGAACATCACTGTTTTCATGCTTATATGTTGCACTTGTTGCATATTGCATACACCCTCCATTGTCACACTTCACACATATGTCACGATAATATTATATGAATCGTTATTGCAAATCTTATATTAGTTTGTCATCATTAAAAGGGGGAGATTGTTGGATACAACGTGTAATTGGATACAACGATCGATGAATTCGTATTTGATGATAACAAATGTGTGTGAACGATTTAATGTGTGTGCTAAGTGTTTTCAGGAATGGCACTCTCGCAAATATTCAAAGAGAGACTAAGTAAAAGTGAAGGAGAATGTGTCATGCAATAGCCAAGTGGACTAAGTCAAAGATGGAGAATATGGATACAAAAATTGGACTAAGTCAAAGATAGGAAGATAAGGACGAAATCAATTCAAATCCATGTTTGAATTGATTCAAATCAATTGGTGCAACATTCAAATCCTAATGACATGCAAATTAAAGACTTATTCCTTCCAATATCCATCAAATATGGGATTCTAATTGATTCTATCATATCCCATCCTCACATATATAAACCCATATTTCAAGAGAGAGATTTTTGAGAGAGAAGGCAAAGCTAAATTCGGCCAAGAGGGAACCATAGCCGCAAGTTGCTCTTCATACCCAAAACTTCAATATTGCGCAAGTTGTAAGGGAGTACTCATATTGCTAAAGGCTTGATCTTCTCTCATTTCTCCATTGCAACCTCCTACTCCAAGGCCAAAGCTCCAAGTCCCATTGGTATCCTACTTCATCAAGGCCGCAACCCTCTTCCTCTCATTGCCAAGCTTTATTGCAAAGTTCTCCTTACAAGCAAGCAACCCATCCTCCTTATTGCGCAACAAAGAGTTCTTCATTTCCATACAACAAAGCTCCTCCTCCTTACGCAATATCCAAGCTCCATTGACATATCCATTGCCATAGCACATTGCGTAACTCTATAGCCAAACCCTAGCCAAGGCCGCAACATCTCCTTGCACAGCCACAGTGCGGAACTTCATTGGAGAGGGGTTCAACATCTTGCGCTACTTCATTGGAGAGGGGTTCAACATCTTGCACAACACATCAAAGAGGAGTCCAACACATTGCGTAACTCTTCAAGGGGCATCCATCCAAGGCCACAACACAAGGAGGGAGCAAAGTCACCTAGGCCACAAGTTCTAGAGGAGGACGTGACATTGGCAACTACATCCAGTCTGATATGATCTGACCTGAGCTGATTGACAAAGACGACTGCCGCTACACAAACTGAGATTCTCTAAACTCTTTATTATTATATGTGTGTAGTAGTAATGATCTTTGTAGGGGATATTTACCATTATTGTGTCTTTGGGGACTTGACGAGTTGGGGCTCGTCAAGAGTGAGAACATCTGATTAGGTTGATAGTGTTAAGAACGTGGGAGTGCGTACAAACTAGGTGATAATTGAGGTGGGGCTCTTGACTCATGCTAATTGTACCTTGATAACAACTTAATCTAATATTTGCTTTCAGGGCTGGACGTAGGTCATGTGGACGACCGAACCAGGGTAAATCTGCGTGTACTCTATGATTGCATATTATTTACTCGGCATGTGCTTATAGTTACGTGTGATTGTTCGTGGGTTGTACGAATATTTTTATTAGCCTATTCACCCCCCCTTCCAGGCTTAGATCCAGATCCAACAGATGTGACAATCTCTCCCTAATAAAGCTAATTCAGCGTAAGAATTCTAACCTAACATTGACATCCGACGATCCTAGCGGTGACTCCTATTACCCTAGTCTCATATATTGCTGATAATCTTAGGAAAGATAACATTCGTGACAACCATATTTGAATACGCCCTGCTAGCATTGTTTTGAGATCTAGACAATACCTAAGAATATATAAGCATCTGTCTCCCTATGGGTTCGACATTTTACTGTATTACAAAGCATTGACACCGTGCACTTGCGGTAGTTTCCGGGTGTAAATCCGGAGAGCATCATACACAGGGTACACGACCGTGTCTGGGCAGCTCCAGAAGAAGAACAGAACAGCTTTATATTGCAACAGTGACATGGTCATGTAGGGTTACTACACGACTGTCGGGTTATCTAAAGGATTTGGGTGTGCCAACTTTTAGGTTTTGGGTTGTTTTAGGGTTAGTATAAATAGGATTTTAGAGGACTTTTTGAGGACGCCTTTTCCAGAACTTTTTGTAGAGTTTTGTTGCATTTTCTCCAGTTTTTCTAGGTTTTCTTCCTGCTTGTAGCTAATTATTCACTATGCAAGGTTAGTAGTTTTATATTGTTTTGGAATCGAAAGTTGGATTTTTATTGCTATTTTTATTTTGTATCCATTGATAACCATTTCATTTCGTTCTCTTGTGATTTTCATGCATCCATTCATGAATCTTAGCGGGTTATTTGCTATGGATTGTGAGTAGTTCATCATCTAGAGCTAATCGTTGAACCCTACTATGATTTGGGTATGGGTTGATTTATTATTGCTTGGTTATTGAATAATGCATCTTAGGGTTTTGCTTAGGATGATTATCATCAACATTACTTGATCTCATCCCTTGTGGTTTATTACTTTAGTCGCAAATGATAGTTCGTGCTAATTTAGGGCTTTCGATCCCTATGTTGATTCATACTATTTATGTCATTAATGATAGTTAGGCATAAAGTAGAGCTCTCCTAGCATTGACCTAACTTCTATCCATGATAGTGGTATGAAGGAAAGGTAGGGACATTTGTTGATCATTATGTATCTATCATATGTCAATGACCAATGATAGTTGGCTTTGGCATAAGACTCCTATCTGTAAGGACCATTGCTATGAGGAAAAAACTAGTTAGGGGTTTGAATAGTGTTTATAAAAATTAACTAAGAAATTACGCCTAATTAAAATCCAAATCAAACAAAGACCAGAAATATGAATTTACAACAATGAACAATGCTGACACAAGTATGTTTCAAGGGTTCAGATTACCCAAGTCAAACCAGACTTGTTCCCGGTAATCCTACGTCCCTTCCACCCGGATACATCCGGATACTCAAGTTAGAACCCTAACTAGAGATTTCCTTTAAACCCAATTGTAGCAACCCTACAAGTGTAATTGACCTACAATATGTCCTTGAATCCCACAACTTGGGATCAAGCAAACCACTCTCACAAAACCAAAAGTGAATTCAAATATGAAATTAATGAAATTTGAAATGGCAACACATACAAATCACATATGCCTTCAAGTAGAACTTGAAGGAGCAAAGTGTGTTGTGTGTTGATGTCTATTCCAAGAAGAGGTAAGCCCTTGTTTTTGTCTTCACCAAAGCTAGAGGACGATGAATGGGTTCTAGCTGGAGAAAAGATGAGATTGAGATTTATGGCTTGAAAGAGTTGAGAGCTTGAAGATGAGAGCTTAGGGTTTTCAAGAGTTGATTAAGAGTGGCTCAATGAAACAGTAGAAGCCCCTCTTATAGGTTCTCTTAAAGCCTCAAGAAAAATACCCAAAACCCACTTTGAAATCAGTGTGGAAAATCCCAACGGATTGATTTTATAGCCAGGACATGCGACTGATGAAGAACGGACAGTTACCTGCTGCACTGTGTCAGAGGATAGGTGAGAATTCAAACGGTAACTTACCACGTAGGACAGTCGATTGATGAAGGTTGGACAGGCGCCTGAAAACCAACAGGCGACTGATACCCTAAGTGCGTAAGTTGTGAAAACTGATGAATTCTGGGTATGCTAGGACATGCGACTGATGAGGAAACCACAAGCGCATGTGCCATGGGCATGCAACTGGGAAACCAACGTCAGTCGTTTGTTGCACAAGTGCATAACTTGTCAAAATCAAAGTTCTGAGCAAGTGTTGGACAGGAGACTGCAGTGGTATGTACAGGCGCATGTGCCATGGGTAGGCACATGTAAAACTTACTTACATTGCCTGCAGGCACAAGTGTGAAAGTTGACAAAACTTAAGAAGTTTGGGCAAGATGAGACAGGCGACTGACTAACAAGTCATAGGCGCCTGCAACAGGACAAGCCCATGTACTTTGTACAACAGTCGCCTGGTGAAAGTGAAGAAATGAAAGCCCAAAATCAAGTCAAAAGTGTGTGCGTAACAGACGACTGGAGGACAATTCTCAGGCGCCTGTATATTGTTCATCAGTCACCTGTTGAAAGTCCAAAATGCACATCTTAGAATAAAAGAAGTTGGAAACCTAAGAATTGGTTTCTAATGACTTCCTTGGCTAGAATGAGTGAAGTGTGTGAGCTCCAACAATAATCTACTTCAAAACTACATTCTAAGGAGAAAGAAAAGAGAATAAAAAGATTACATTTGTTTTTGCTTCTCTTCTTTCTCTTTGATTATCTTGAAGTCTTCTTGAGGACTTTGAAGCTCCATTCTTTATCTTTGATCACCCAATCTTCAACCTTGAGCTTTGATTGGTCTTCATGGTTATCCATTGCTATTTGATCGTCATGATAAGCTTAGACAATGGATTAACTGCATGGAGGGGATTAGTCACAAGTATTTATGTTTGCTTATCAATAAAACCAAGTAGGGAGAAGTCCAATACTCAACATTCTTTCCCTTTTTTGTGATGACAAACAAACATAAACAAAAAGATAAATAATTGTGTTTAAGAATATTATTCCCCCTACATATATGCCAATCAAGTTAGACAATTTAAATATGTGCATCTAATGATCAATTAAAGCAATAACATGATATACATAAATGAAATGAATTCAAGTATTTAAATTTAGGATTTTTTGAATCCAAATTCACTATATCTTACTCCCCCTGAACCTAAGGATATTTCAATCTTAGATTCAAGTTTAGCTTCTAATTAGCACAAAATTATGAGTTTGCTTATTTCTCTCCCCCTATGGCATTATCCCAACAGTGGGAGTAGAGAAACAAAAACAATAGTGCTAAATAAAAGTAAAAAAAATCATGGGAGTATAAAGAATGAGATACGTATTTAATGTGATACCAAATGAAAATCGAGAAAACTTGAAGGTGTATCACACAAATACATATCAATATCATCAAAATCCAAAAAGATTTAATTGACTAGATGAAATGAGGTCCAATATCAACATTCAAAATGTAATTCATATCAACATTCAACATATAAATACTTAAGAGCACAAGGAAGAGACAACATTGCACATAGGAGTAATGATCCAAAATGTAACAACATGTATATTGTTGAATCATTGGGCCGGCACTCAAGATTACTTGACCAACGAGTGACTAGGGCCCACAGAGCCCATAAGAGAAGCACAATATCGACTCAGTCAAAGCCCACCGGCCAGTCGCCCGTTGAAATCCCATCACTCGAATGTGGGATTGAAGACCGGCTCATAAATAGCAGGAAAGTGGGAAACATTTACTCCTATTTAAGGGGGAAGATCATGTCACCATAATGGGTGACTGTTATCGTCCCAATATCACTGAAAGGACCCAGGAGGCCTATAAATACCAAAAGGTTCCAATTCCCAAGGTACGAGATCTAATACATAGACTCTACTCTTTCAGCATATATTTCTTCCACTAAAGAGCTTGCGATGTCAGATCTGAGATGAACCTATGTGGGTCAATCTCAGCTGCTCCAAGCTCCCTCTCTTCCTTAAGTTTCCATTCTAACTTAAGCATCAGAGAGGATTTGGGTCGGAACCCAAATCCGACCCCCCTGACGCTTCGTTGTGGTGCAGATCGTCGAGTCTCGATCTTCTATGAGGGTCGTTCCAAAGCCTCCCAGCCTCGATCCATTGACATACAGGTCGCTCAAAGGTCGATCGAGCATTGCAAGCCATCCATCATCCATCAACCAACCCTGGCGCTTCCAATCTAGAGTCCCACTCAACTTGCTGATGAGGCTCCAACTCAGCATGAATGGTCCACGTAAGCAAGACAACTGTTTCAGTCATTTTTGGCCTTAACAGTTTGGCATCGTCTGTGGAAAAAAAGTTGACCAGCTAACATCCCAAAGCAATCAAAAAGCTATGTCGTCTGGACCCAGCAAAATCGGACCGACCCAAGTTCCGAAGGAGAAACAAAAAGCAAACAGCGTCCTGATGGAGGACGCCTCGGACTCTACATCCCCATCAAAGAGACTTGCAAAGGCCACTAAAGAGCCTAAGGTGACCCAGAAGCAATTCGACCAATTCGCAGAGCAGGTCGACAAGAGTCTCGACATTTTGGCAACCCTGATACGCCAAAGCATGAGAGATCCACTGCTGACAAATGAGCAACTACCACCTCCAAACCCGACCCTGATACCAACGAGAGGCGCGGTTGTGCTCGTGGATTCGAGAGATCCAAGGATGGATTGACAAGAGAAGGCCCCACACGGTACAACCCCCACATCTCACCAATATAGCGAGGGGGGAGGGGAATGAGCATCGTTCTTTCAATTTTCTGGGAGGACCCACCCCCTCCAACTACAAGGAGGCAACCCACAACATCCTGGATCAAGCATTATATGGGATTCCCCTAGGTTACAACTCTCACAATCTTGTAGGTGGGTACGAGAGGAGAGAGGAAAATCCAACTCAATCCTCAGGAGCCACTTACACGCAAGGCAGGGAAGGGCGATCTTTACTCATCCAATCCACACTTCGGCAAACCCTGCTGAAGGAGAATATCACCTCCGCTCCTTCTCTTCCAAGTTCAAACTCCCTGCTGTACCAGCTTATGATGGCAGAGGTGACCCATGGTCGTACATACACAAATATCTAAATGTGATGTTGCTTCATGGGGCCGATGAGCCATACATCTGTCGAGCTTTTTGCGCTACCCTTTTCAAGAGGGCAAAGACTGGTACGATGGGTTACCTGATGGCTGTATCAGGTCATTCGACGAATTGGCCGATTTTTTCTGCTAACGATTCGTCACAGGTCGATGCCCCAAGAGGAAGTCCTCCAACCTCTTTACATTCAAGCAGAAGGATAAGGAGTCAATCTGATCCTTCGTCCAGCAATTCAACGATGAGAGGCTCAAAATAGAGGAGACACCTGACGTGACCGTCATCGCGGCTTTCACCCGAGCGGTGCAGGACAAACACTTGAGAAGGGTGATCCACCAGCTCTCACCTAATAGCCTTGCAGAGATATTCAATATATCGGATCAGTTCATCATCTTCAAAGAAGCGGAGGAACCGACTGAGGTGACTGGGAAAGGCACCCCCGCCTGCCGTGGAGACACCAAACTGGAAATACCAACTCAAGGGACCCCTCGCCAGGAATCTCGGGACAAGAGGCCGAGAGAGAGAAGCCCTCAAAGCAAAGAGCATCCAACTTATGCGAGGCCAAGCGCACCCAAGATGGAGGTCCTCTCTTATGCTCCACGGGAAGAATTGGTCCAAGAATCTGCTAAGAAGGAAAAATATGAGAAGAGAGACGACCTCAAGTTCTGTAAGTACCACAGTGACTATGGGCAAGATATCAACGACTATTGGATGCTCAAAAAGGAGATCAATGCACTGGTCAAGCACGGACATCCCAAAAACCTAGTCAACGATCAACCCAGCAAGGAGGGACCCTCGAAATAGAAGGACAAGATGACAGGGTCGCCTGTCACCAAGGTGGTCGACTAGCGAGCCTCTGAGCTCAGGGTCAAATAAAAAAGGTGTGGAACGAAAGCAAACCTCAATGAAATTCGGAAATTTATGTACGATTTTTACTTTTTTTTTCAATAAAGCATGTTCTTCATCAAATAAATTCTGCTTCCTTTTCGAAACAACTTTTTTCGATAGAGCATTGAAGAATTTTATGAAGAGAATCTCATCAGACTCCCCACAAAAAGGATCATATCCTTGGGGAAATCTAGATGAACCAATCTCATGTGGATGAAACCCAAGTCGTGTCGTCAAACGTAAGTCGAAGGGGCCATCCCTTCGCCACTGAACGACCCCCTCGTGTCGTCAGTCATAAGTCAAAGGGCCACCCCTTTACCACTGAACGACCCTACAGTGTCGTCGGCCATAAGTTAAAGGGCCATCCCTTCGCCACTAAACGACCCTCTCGTTTCGTCAGCTGTAAGTCGAAGGGGCCACCCATTTGCCACTGAACGACCCCATCGTGTCCTCAGCTGCAAGTCAAAGGGGCCATAATGTGTCATAATATTCCACATTCATCCATATGTTTACACGTTAAAATGATTGCTTAAATCCAAATTTTACATGCTTATATGCTAATAACTAGAACTATTTGACTTTAAGAGCGTTTGGCTGCATTTCAGGAAATATCGAACAATTCGGAGCATATTGGAGAGGAGGGCACGAACACCGATGCCGAAGCACCGGCGGCGCCGTATTTAACGACTCAAAACTGCTGGAGAGCAATGAAGGAGAGAGGAAAGGAAGTGAAGTGCGAAAGAAGAAAGCAAAGAAGGAAGGAGAGGAGATAAGAGAGAGGCTTGGAGTTGAGTTCCATGTCGTTCGGTCGAGCGCTCCATGCGCTCGACCCAGCTAGGACACCATGAAGGGGGAGCAAAGCTGTGAGGGGCTACTCGACCGAGCGACCCATCTCGCTCGACCGAGCAGCACCCAACGCTCGACTAAGCCAGCCGTCAGGGAGCTCCAAATTTTGCCATCAAACTCTCTGGAAAGTTTCACGTTAATTCGCTCGGTCGAGATGCCAATCGCTTGACCGAGCGACATCAATTCCCGACCGAGCTACATCATTCCATTGAGGCAAAGCTCTGAAGCCACAAGAGGCGCTCGACCGAGCACTAGGACATGCTCGACCGATCGACCCAAGCCGCTTGGTTGAGCGGAGTAGAAATGGCCAAATCTGCTGATTTCTGGATAGCCATTCACTCTTAGAAGATCTTTCACCAGTGATTTTACAATATTTTTTTATATTTTTTCCAGACAGTAGACTTCATAACTATTCCAATGCCACCAAGAACACACCAAACGGAGGTTGGATGAGCCCTAGGAAATTTCTGCAAGTTGGCAAATCTATGCTGGAATCTGTGCTCAGGCAGGCTGGTACCATGTGCTCGACCGAGCGACCTGCACAAGCTTTCCCCATCTACCAGGGCAGCAAGCGCATGCCCAGGTCAATTTAGGGTTATTTTGAGGGGTCTTAGTGGCTATATATATGTATTGAGCAGCCATTTATTAGGGGATCCCATCTTTTGTTAGGGGAGCTAGTTTTTAGGGTTTGGAGAAGATTTCGGAGGCTAGGCTACGTCATCGGCCCCCTCCTTGGTGATTATATATCGGATCTTTTAACGAGCTAAGTATTTGTTATTGAATCTTTATTATTGTTGTTCTCATTTGATTGTGATGTTGATTTCCATTGTTTTCATTTCATTTGCCATGATTGAGCAGATCTATTGCTAGGGTTAGGTTGAACTCTAGGATTCTAGGGATTGGATGTTGGGTTAAACTTAGTTGGATGAATCTAGGGTTGCTCTATGGTAGTTTTAACAAGGGTTTTGGGAGATTAGCCCTAGGATTTGAGGATTGTGAAAGTGGCTCCATAACCTAGGGAGAATCCCCACGAATCCAATTTAGCCTTAATGGCCGTTTCTGGGGCTCGCGCTCACGAGAGTGACTTGAGAGCCGGTGGCGACCACTAACCCTCGATCTGCTAGTCGGTGGCTACGAGAGTAACCCGACTGCTACCTGATATCCAACACCAAATGTCCTAGCGGGGATCCTGACACCCTAGTGATATTTCCATCAATTGTTTATCTTTGTTCTATTTGTTTTCCTTTGTGTTTGGATGTGCCCCGTTGATAGTGACACCCTTGCATTCCACATCCACCACCATTACGACACTCCATAATCCATCTCCACCAATAAAATATCAAAGCCTAACCCAACATAGGATCGATAGGTAGTGTGACATCGCCTCCCTGTGGATATGATACCTGCTCACCGATATACACATATACCGTGCGCTTGCGGTAAAACGACATTCGTGCTTCTGGGTGCAAGTCCGGAAGCCGAACATGTTTTTGGCGCTGTTGCTGGGGAGACGTTTCGTCATATTATCTATTTATCACAATTAAGTTGCTAGACTTTGAATAAAAATAAAAATATATAAAAAGAAACAAAAAGAGATTTTTCACTGCCACCACATTATTATTATCTTTATCTCTCGTGTGCCAATGATGTTCTTTTCCAGGTTATTTATCTTTGTTTGATCAGGTACATATTTGGTACAGCAATGGTACCCCCTACTGGAGCAAAGAGCACGTTCCAATATTTTATAGACTAAGGGAGGGTCGCCAATTTCAGGCAGGCTGATGGAGAATGCTTCTGGTGAGCCTTGGACAAATTTGAACATTTATTGATAGATACGCCAGAATAATGGTTTGATGACTCAGAGCTACTCCACTTCTTCACCAAAGGGTTGCAGGGACCTTCAAGGGAATTTATGAACAGAATGCAAGTGAATACCATCGATGATCTTCATTTAGCGGCAACTTTGGGATGCATGCTGCACTACATTCGATCGACAAGCTCATTAGCTATTATGGCAAGTGATGATCCATCTGAACGAATGCTAATTAATTTTATTATGAATCATATGTCTGTTGCAGGTACTATTGAGGATGATATTCACGTTCAGCTTAGGAGAGACACCCTGCATTTCTATATTGCCTCCAAGGACGAGAACAGAGAAGGCAACGATGGCATTATCTATGATGTCGTGCTCGAGCCATCCCTTGCCCTTGACCCCCACTCAACAGGTTGAAGATATGGAGCAGCCTGCACCACCAGAGCCTATCATTGAGGAGGCCACGCTAGCAGAGCCAGCGCAGATCATCGAGGAGGACTCTATTCGGGATGATGATACGGATATTCATATGGAGCCCGAGTATTGCCCACCTTCAATCGAGCTTCCGCAGCAACCTCCCCAAGGACAACCCACCAGAGCTTAATGCTCCCCCTCAGGGAGATATTTTTACATATTCCATTGCTGAATCATGTATTCCATTTAATATTTACTTTGATTCAGATATTTTTTGACACATCATACCTCTTACAGCACACATACAATTATGGATCGGAGGTATGCTTGGACGTGTCACTATTTGACAAACTGCCGAGTAGCAGAGAGAAGAGCCTCCTAAGGACTATCATAAGAGGTTACCTGAGACGCTTGGAGATGATATCGAGGAGAGAGACGTCTTAGTGCACGAGAGTATAGATACAATCTCAGTGAAGTATCATCAACCAGATTTAATTTCCATTATTTATGTTGATGATTTTCTTTCGGATTCATATATCACGGGAGAAAACTTTCAGAGAAGAACTGATGTAGCTCATCTCCTACAGGGGTACAGGTGGAATCATTGGGGAGATGCTAGGAGCTGCATTGCTGGAGTTCGTTTGTATCCGTGGAGACACGCATCTGGTGGAGCCACGGAAGGTGCAGTTGGAGCAGCTGCTTGCACCGACAAAGATACTGGATCTACCTTTTGCTACAGGTAGTATCAATCCATTATTGTAGTTGTAGTGTTAATTTTTATGATTTGAATAATCATGAATCCTCTCTATAGCGAGAGGACCGTATATGACTTTTGTGCTTTCCTAGTTTAATAAATCCACCCCATATGTTGGTTGCTCAATTATCTTTTGCACCCCACCCAATTCTATGATTTAATTGCCCACCCTAATTTTATGGTGCTTACTTTGCTTCTCTCCCCAATTTTTATGCACATATGTCCACACCGGGCACCATATGAAATAGCTTGGGGGAGAAATATTATTTTGTTGTGTAACTCATTATTTTGTTGTTGTCCTCTATCCATGTCATACACACATTGAGGACAATGTGACTTTTAAGCTTGGGGGAGTGCACAGTGCATGCACTTTGCTTCGTAGTGAAACACATTTTGAAATTTTCAGTTGAACCATGTTCACCTCTCTATTTATGTCTCATACGCTTCATTTTCTATGAAATATAGTGGATTTATTTTTTTATGAACTCTAATATCTGTTAGATTAGAGTTCAATTCCTTCATTAGAGTATCATTGTTAATATGCTTTTTCCATAGTAGAATCCATAGTTTCACAACCATATTCTCGAAACAGTTGAGCTACAAATGAATGAATCAAAAATCTGAAAATTATTTGACTCTTGCGTGATTTGATTGATAATTCTATTGCTTCATGGATGCTTAGTAATTCAAAAGAGATAGGATAACCCCACGACAACCAAAGTAGTAAAAATTAGAATTCCTGAAACCAAGCCATGTCTAGATTCTATGCTTTTTCTTTTTCCTTTTTATATATCCAATAAATGATCTTTGATCATGCTTTGCATTACATCGTGTTTACGTGAGTTTACAAAAATCCCAATAATACAAAAATCAAACAAGTATCCTAAATAAAAGGCCCGAGGGGTTCTTTGTAGACCGATGCCCTAAGAACGTTTGGTCTGGGATGCATAGGCAGCATTTTGTATATATTGAGTTATCTCGTGTATATAAAGAAAGAAAAAATATGTGTATAAAAATTGTATAGCCAAAAACAATATAAAAACACAAAAATTCCATATCCTTACCACACTTCCTATATAGAATAGAGACTTGGCAATGTTGATGGGTTCTAGGAGTCATGAAACGGGTGTAGTGTGGTGACACCTTCCCTTAATTGAATTCACTAACTCATTCCGTAAAGCTTAACAAAACACCACGCATACTTGAAAATATTTGATCATGACATATTTATACTGCTTAGAGAATGAGTTGTGGATGCTGGATTCATTTCTGTGAACTTAGCATATTTTATGATAAATTATGATAGGATGTAGCTCTACTCCCACTTCATTGTTTATCAAGTTCATTGCACTTATTGAGATCCACAATATGTTCATTTGAGCGAGACTTAAAGTATTTTGTTTGTATGTGTGTTATTATTACATATTGATGTGTGTTCTCGTAATCTTGTATTCCTTGGGTTCATATTTTGCTGAGTTTTGAGAATGAGCCCCTTGTCTTCATCACACGCCATCGCCTCACCTCTCCATTGTATTCCTCTCCCAGGTTCACTTCTTATTATTCTTCCTCGATGACAAGTAAGAGGTAACCTTGGGGGATTTTGATGTGTCATAATATTCCACATTTCATTTATATGTTTACAGGTCAAAATAATTGCTTAAATACCGATTTTATACGCTTTTATGCTAATAACAGGAACTATTTGACTTTAAGAGCGTTTGGTTGCATTTCAAGGAATATCGAGCAATTCATGGCAAGTTGGAGAGGAGGGCACGAACACCGATGCTGGAGCACTGGTGGCGCTGCATTTGATGACACAAAGCCTCTGTAGAGCAATGAAGGAGAGAAGAAAGGAAGAGAATAGAAAAAGAAGAAATCAAAGAAGGAAGGAGAGGAGATAAAATAGAGGATTGGAGTTGAGTTCCTGGTCCCTCGGTCGAGCGCTCCATGCTCTCGAACGAGCTAGGACACCATAAAGGAGGAGCAAAGCTGCGTGCAGCTGCTTGATCGAGCGACTCAGCTCGCTCGACCGAGCGGCACCCAATGCTTGACCGAGCCAGCCGTCAAGGAGCTCCAAATTTTGTCGTCAAACTCTCTGGAAAGTTTCACGTTAATTCACTTGGTCGAGCGACCAACTTCTCGACTGAGCAACAACAATTCCCGACCAAGCGACATCAATTCCATTGAGGCAAAGCTCTGAAGCCCCAAAGAGGCACTCGACAGAGCACTAGGGCATGCTCTTCCGAGCAACCCAAGCCGCTCGGTCGAGCGGAGTAGAAATGGCCAAATCTATTGATTTCTGGATAGTCCTTCACTCTTTGACGATTTTCTATCACCAGGGATTTTACAGTATTTTTCTCATATTTTTTCCAGATAGTAGACTTCATAAAAATTCCAACGCCACAAAGAACGCACCAAACCGAGGTCGGAAGAGACCTAGGAAATTTTTGCACGTTGGTGAATATGTGCTCGAATCTGTGCTAGGGCAGGCCGGTACCATGTGCTCGACCGAGCGACCTGCCCAAGCTTGCCCAAGCTACATGGGTAGTAAGAGTGGGCCCGGGTCAATTTAGGTTTATTTTGGGGGGTTTTGGGAGGCTATCTATATGTATCGAGCAGCCATTTGTTAGGGGATCCCATCTTTTGTTAGGGGAGCTAGTTTTTAAGGTTTGGAGAAGATTTCGGAGGCTAGGCTACGCCATCGGCCCCCACCTTGGTGATTATGTATCGGATCTTTTAACGAGCTAAGTATTTCTTATTGAATATTTATTATTGTTGTTCTCATTTGATTGTGATGTTGATTTTCATTGTTTTCATTTCGTTTGCCCTGATTGAGTAGATCTATTGCTAGGGTTAGGTTGAACCCTAGGATTCTAGGGATTGGATGTTGGGTTAACCTTAGTTGGATTAATCTATGGTTGCTCTACGGTTGTTTTAACAAGGATTTTGGGGGATTAGCCCTAGGATTTGAGGATTGCAAAATTGGCTCCCTATCCTAGGGAGAATCTCCACGAATCCGATTTCGGTTTAGTGGTCCTTTTCTGGGGCTCGCGCTCACGTGAGTGACTCGAGAGCCGACATCGGCCATTAACCCCCGATCTGCTAGTCGGTGGCTACGAGAGTAGCCCGACTGCTACCTAATATCCAACCCCGAAAGTCCTAGCGGAGATCCCGACACCCTAGTGATATTTCCATCAATTGTTTCTCTTTGTTTTATTTGTTTTCCTTTGTGTTTGGATGTGCCCCGCTGATAATGACACCCTTGCATTCCATATTCACCACCATTACGACACTCTATAATCCATCTCCACCAATAAAACATCGAAGCCTAACCCAACCTAGGATCGATATGTAGTGTGACACCGCCTCCCTGTGGATATGATACCCGCTCGCCGATATACACATATACCATGCGCTTGTGGTAAAACGAAATTCATACTTCCTGATGCAAGTCCGGAACACGAACAGGCCACCCCTTCACCACTGAACAACCCTAACATGTCGTCAGCCGTAAGTCGAAGGGGCCACCCCTTCGGCACTGAACGACCACATCGTGTCGTCAGCCGTAAGTCGAAGGGGCCACCCCTTCGGCACTGAACGACCACATCGTGTCGTCAGCCGTAAGTCGAAGGGCCACCTTTTTGCCACTGAATGACCCTACCGTGTCGTCAACCGTAAGTTGAAGGGCCACCCCTTCGCCACTGAACGACCTTACCATGTCGTCAGCTGTAAGTCGAAGGGCTCCTCTTTCACCACTAAATGAGCCTAACGTCTCTTCTGCCGTAAGTCGAAGGGGCCCCCCTTCGCCACTGAATGACCATAACGTGTCATCTGCTGTAAGTCGAAGGGCCACCCCTTCGCCACTGAACGACCCTCTCGTGTCGTCAGCCGTAAGTCGAAGGGGCCACCCCTTCGCCACTAAACGACCCCCTCGTATAGTCAGCCGTAAGTCGAAGGAGCACCCCTTTGCCACTGAACGACCCTCTCGGTCGTCAACCGTAAGTCGAAGGGGCCACCCCTTTAACACTGAACGATCCTCTCGTGTCGGCAGTCGTAAGTCGAAGCGCCACCCATTTGCCACTGAATGACCCAAACGTGTCGTCAGCCGTAATTCGAAGGGGCCAACCCGTCGCCACTGAACGAACCCCCTCGTGTTGTCAGGCGTAAGTCGAAGGGCCACCCATTCGCCACTGAATGACCCTACTGTGTCGTCAGCCATAATTTGAAGTGCCACCCCTTCGCCACTGAACGACCCCCTCGTCATTAGCCGTAAGTCGAAGGGCCATCCCTTTGCCATTGAACGACCCTCTCGTGTCATCGGTTGTAAGTCGAAGGGCCACACCTTCGCCACTCTACGACCCTATCGTGTCGTCAATCATAAGTCAAAAGGGGGTGTGTCGTCAGCCGTAAGTCTAAGGGGCCATCCCTTTACCACTAAACGACCCTCTCATATCATTAGCCGTAAGTCAAAGGGGCCACCCCTTCGCCACTAAACAACCCTCTCATGTCGTCAGCTGTAAGTCGAAGGGGCCATCCCTTCGACACTAAATGATCCCCTCGTGTCATCAACCGTAAGTCAAAGGACCTCCCCTTCACCACTGAATGACCCTAACATGTCGTCAACCGTAATTCAAAGGGGCCACCCCTTCACCACTGAACTACCATCTCATGTCGTCAGCTGTAAGTCGAAGGGGCCACACCTTCGCCACTGGACGACCCTCTCGTTTCTTCTTCCGTAAGTCGGAGGGCCATCCCTTTGCCACTGAACGATACTAACGTGTCGTCAGTCATGAGTTGAGGGAATCACTCCCTCGCCACTAAATGGAGTGGTCTATGTCCAACATGGTTCGATGGCCTACCCCCAATCATCTTGGGCAAGGGTCCAACCCATCGAAAGGGACCATCAGGTACTATGGCCGCACGACTTGAGCAAACGACAAATAAAGAGATACAACGACAAACAAAGATAGATTCGCCAACTCTTCCTGGTGCTTTTACTACAAAATTGTTTCCGTTTACATCTCAATTACCCCATATACATTTGAAAATTAAAGTAGGGATAAGAGGAGTGTCAAGATTTTACAACGGTTGGATAGGCCCTAGATCCCCACCAAGCACGGTCGCGGGCTCTTGATCTCCCGAAGCACCAGCTTCCGCATCGTCACCCATCGTGATGACAACTTCATTGATGGGAGCAACATCCCCCATGCATTGACTCAGATCATCGTCATCGATATGCAAAAATAGCATCGGGATCCGATCGATCTTAGCTTAGAGATCAGGGTATCGGGCCTTCGCTTTCGATCGACATCGTTCATAAACTTGCGTGTATAATTCGTCGAAATCAGGAAATGAATCCTTGAATTCCTGGATTTCCCTCTCTGCTATGGCCTCGGCATTGGCTCTCTCCTTCAACAGAGCCTTCTCTGCTCGCTCTATTAATGCGGCTGGTTTTGCCTCCCTCTCACGAGACTCGCGTAACTCACGATCGAGCCGCTGAAGGTGATCCAGTCTCAATTTGCAAAGAAGTCCAATTCTATCCAGCTCAGCCTGGGACTTCTCCACAGCCATCTTAACAGCCTCCAGGATGACTTCGTGATTAGCCACCACCGGCGTGCATCAATGCAACGCGGCAGTGGCCACGAGAGCCTGCAAACAAAGACCGATAGTTAACATCCATGCTTGCATCACCTACAATGGAGACTGGAGCAATAGTTACCTGGACATTAGCATAGACGACCATCGACACAAGTCTCTCATAATCTACCCTCTCCATGACAGCCTTATCCCGTGGAAGGGTCGCATTTTCAGCAATCCAGGAGGTGGTCCCGCACTTTAGAAGAGCAGAATTATCTCGCCTCATCAGAAACTCCATTTGAATGAGTTCCTCTGTGGAGAAATCGAGTGGCACCTAAGGAGATCGACTCTCTCTAGCAAAATGGGTCTGAATTCATCAGGGATGTCTTCAGATAGTGACACTGGACCCCAAGTTCAGGAATCCTTGTGCAGAAGAAGCTTCAGAGGGACCCGGGTCTCCCCTATTCTCCCTCTAGAGGAGTTCCCGTGCCTACTGAGGAACCTCATCCGCAGCTTTAGTCGACCTAGATGGCTCTGAGTCGATAAGGAGAATCCGCCGCCTCCTTTTACTTCCCCCAATTGCAACCACCTCGAATTTGATGGGGGCTTCTCCTTTTTCTTCCATTGGAGACGGGCCACCTGAGTAGCCCCTCAGTGACAACATGTCGTTCTTCTGACGATCGGGCCGTCCTTACTCCCATAGATGGCACCAGAGGAGATAACTTGCTCTCCTCAGCTTTTCTTATAGAAGCCTCGACTCCCTCCCTCAGCGCAGGGTCCACCTGATACTCCTGACCGAACATGCCTGTAAAAGAAAAACGTGTTGTGTCAGAGAATGATGGTCAAAGAGTTGATAGGCACAATAAAATCAATTTTTCGTCCACACGGTTTGGTGCAACACCTAGTCAGACTACAGCTACTTCGTTTTCCTCACATTCTCCGATAGACTCATCAATGAGTCGGCAACTTCCTTCTCTACTGTAGACATGGGCTTATCCTTGGTGGGGCCTAACTCAGGAACATTCCATCTGGTGCAAAAGCTTGCCTCTCCTTGAAAGACCACAAACATGAACTCATCTTTCAATTTGGAATTAGAAGTGGGGAGATCGTCAAATAATTTCCTTCCTCGATGGGCCGTTATCATATACGAGCCCGAAGTCTTGAGAGGAAGAATCGAGAAGAAGTAATTGAACAGTCTTAGCGGCGGTTCAATCCATTTTATCACGTACAAAGCTATAAAGCCCATCAATGTACATATGGCGTTCGTCATCAACTGGTAGAGAGAAATGTTCAGGGTGCATAGGAAGTAGCGCATGAAAGTATGCATGGGGAATCGAATCTCTCGTTGGAAGGCTTTAACATAAACTCCAACTTTTCGATCGCCAGGACGATGAACCCTCTCATCTCTCCCCGGCACCTAGATCCTAGTAATCAAGGTGGATGTAATTTTTCTAAAACTCAGGATCTGATCAACTCCAACTTTGGATCTCAGATTGGTGATCAGACCAGGCTCTATATCCCCTTCTCTGCTCTTCTGTATGATGGTAACCAAACTCCTTTCAGAAGCAGGAACAGACGACGAAGTCATTCTTTCAAGGGGAGAAAATCTGAATCAAGAATGACGAAGAAGGTATCTTCGAATTTTCTCGCTGGAACCGTCTTATCGACAAGACGACAACCAATCGAAGATCGAAGGATTTAAGCATCTTGGGTTGCAAACCGATGGATCATCCAAATCGACGAGGTGAACGTTTTGGCGCCTAGAACTTGACTGTTAATTCCTCGACTTCTATGCAATGTAACATCGCTTGACCCCAACAGGCAGACTCTCTAAGGTCATGTGATGGGGGCCATTGTTGAATCATTAAGCCGGCACTCGAGATGGCTCGACCGACGAGTGACTTAGGACCCACAGAGCCCATAAGAGAAGCCCGATATCGACTCGGTCAAAGCCCACCGGACATTTGCACGTTTCACTCCCATCACTCGAACGTAAGATTGAAGACGGGATCATAAATAGCGCTACATGGATGATTCTTCAGATGAAGAAGATAACAATGATGATAATGCTAACATGTGCTTTATGGCATAAAACGATGAAGATGATGTAAGTTCTTTTAACAATGAAGAATTACTAGATGCTTTAAAAGTCTTTATTCTCGTTTCAAGAAATTAAATGGTCAACATAAATCCTTGAAATAGAATAATGCTAATCTTCTTCTTAAATATCAAGGGTGATCTTCTAAAAGCACACACCTGATTTTATACATATTGAGAATACATCTTCTTAAGATTTAGATCTTAGTAAAGAGAATGAACTTCTCAAAACTAAGAATCAAGCACTACATTCACAAATATCCGTAATGGATAAAAATATCTCATCACTAAAGATGAAATATGATGAGATGTCTTCCAGTGTTAATAAATTTAACAAAGGAAAGACTAGCCCCTCGGCTTACGGCTGACGACCAGGTTATGTCTATCGATATTGAGGGGTGTGGCCCATTCGACTTATTGCCGATGACGAATGTAGAGTCGTTCAGTGGCGAGGGGTTGGTCACTCGGCTTACGGCTAGGGATGAAAGTTGAGTCTTTCAGTGGCGAGGGGTTGGTCCATCAGCTTGCGGCTGATGACAAAAGTTGAGTCGTTCAGTTGCGAGGGGTATGACCCCTTCGTCTTACGGTCGACGACTAAGTAGAGTCGTTCAATAGCGAGTGTTTTAGCCCGTTGTCTTACGACTGATGATGATGAGAGTCGTTCGGTTGCGAGGGGTACGGTCCCTCCTTCTTACGGCCGACGACTAAGTAGAGTCGTTCAATAGCGAGGGGTTGGCCCCTCGTCTTACGACTGATGACGAAGTAGAGTCGTTCGGTAGCGAGTGGTTGGCCCCTTGGCTTACGGCTGTCGACGAAGGTCGTTCGCATCCCCTCACCCAGATCGTCCTCGCTGCTTGATATCTCCATGATCCTGCAACCTAAGAAAATCGTTAGAGGATCAGGGTTGAGACCCGACTGATCCCCCTTCGACGCTCTGGGAGGAGACCATGGCACCATAATAGGGTGACCTTTATCTTCCCAACGTCACTGAAAGGACCCAGGAGGCCTATAAATACCAAAAGGTTCCAATTTCCAAGGTACGAAATCTAATACATAGACTCTACTCTTTCAGCATATATTTCTTCCACTAAAGAGCTGCGATGTCAGATCTGAGACGAACCTCCGTGGGTCGATCTCAGCTGCTCTAAGCTCCCTCTCTTCCTTAAATTCCCATTCTAACTTAAGCATCAGAGGGTATTTGGGTCAGAACCTAGATCTGACCCCCATGACGCTTCCTTATGGTGCAGATCGCCGAGTCTTGATCTTCTGTGAGGGTCGTTCCAGAGCCTCCCAGCCTAGATCCACTGACATACAGGCCGCTTGAATGTCGATCGAGCATCACAAGCCATCCATCATCCATCAACCGACCCTGGTTCTTCCAATCTAGGGTCCCACTCAACTCGTTGACGAGGCTCCGACTCAGCACGAAGGGTCCACATCAGCACGACAATTGTTTCGGTCATTTTTGGCCTTAACATATATATATATATGTATAAAGCATGAGTACATTGACTACAAAAAAATAACCAACTCCACATATAAGAGTACTAGTCATAACCCGTGCCCGCAGGCACGGTTCATTTAAGATTTTCCCTCGCGAAATCTTTGTTCCCAAAAAAATTATTTCCACAGCCAAAATTTAAAAGAACAACATAGTGTAAAAATATTTAACGGCGTGGGCGCCTTCGACGCGAAACAACAAATTCGATGTAGGTGCCTTCGACAGAGAACAACAAATTCGGCGTCGGCGCATTCGGTGCGGAACAACAAATTCGGCGTAGAACAACAAATTCGGCGTGGGCGCCTTCGACGCGGAACACCAAAATAGTGTAAAAATTGCCGCAGGCACCTTCGGCGCGGAACAACAAATTCTACGCAGGCCCGTGCCCTAAGGGCACGGTTCATTTAAAATATGTATCCCTCAAAATCTTGAAACCCCTAATTTTAAATGAATAACAAATTAAAATGAAATAATTATTATTTGGTCCCCCCAATAATTTTGCTTTCCCAAAATTTAGTTCCTTCTAGAGAATTTAGTTTTTCCCCAAAAAAAATAATTCTCATAAAAATTTAGTTCTCTCCAGATTTATCATGTCCCATAAGGACATGGGTCATTTAAAATATTTCTCCCTCAAAATCTGCAATCCCCTAAGTTTAAACGAATAGTAAGAATTAAAGCGCAATAATTGTTATTTAGCATGTTGTCTTGGAGCTTGAAATCCATCTTGAAAACATTGCAAGCTACATGTGCATGGAAGATTTTGTGTGGGAGTGATACAGAGCAAATGTTGGGAGCAATACATTGCACGTTGTTGTGTATGGAAGTTGGAAGCACTATCTGTCTGATAGCAATGTTTGTATGGAAGCTGGAAGCTGGAAGCAATGCTGGAAATTTATCATGAGTTTTAGTTTATATGGAAGTAATATATCCGTAAAAAGCAAGCTGGAAGTTGGCAATGTCAAACTGCCAGGAATTTGAACTTATGTAGGAAATTTATCACACCATCAAAATATTAGACACCCTAATTTTAAGCGAACAGAAATAATTAAAGCGCAATAATTATTATGACCCACTCAAAATCTTAGTTCACCAAATGTTAGGTCCCTACCAGAGAATTTAGTTCCAACATTGTTTATTTAATTCTAAATAAAAATGTTTGCCCACGCCAAAATTTTTAGTCCCCCAATATTTAGTTCAATTCAAATTCACATACCAAAAGCTACTAAACAAACTTGAAAAAAATTTATAATTTTTTTGCCATATTCATATGTACTAAACAAACTTGCTACTGCTTGCCCCTGAGCTTGACCTCTAACATCGCTCCGCCTACCTGCAAGATTTCACAAAATTCCAAATTTTACTGCAAGATATCATGACACGAATCAACCAAATGTCATAACCTGTGCCCGTAGGACACGCCACAGTTCATTTAAGATATTCACCTCTCTCAAAATCTTAGATCGCCTAATTTTAAATGAATCAATAATTAAATTAGTGTTATTTAATTTCACCGAAAAATTTTAGTTCCCTAAAATATTTGTTCAACACAATGAATTCAGTTCCCCACAAAAATTTAGTTCCCCAAGAATGTAGTTTTCATTACCGAGTGACCTAATGGCACAGTTCATTTAAAATATTTCCTCCTCAAAATCTTGGATTCCCTAATTTTAAACGAACAACAATAATTAAAACATAATAGTGTTATTTTGTTCCCCCCAAACTTATGTACCTCCCAAAATTTAGTTCCCACCATAGAATTTAGTTTCCCCCTAAAATTTTAGTTTCCCGAGGTTTAATTCCATTACGGTCTTCTAGGGGTTCCCTATGAAATTTTTCAAAAGTTTTAATCTAATCTCTTGATTTTTCAAGATTCAATCACATACCAACTTAAATATATCTCCCTCATCTTATCCTCAACTGAAGCTCGCCATTGATTCCTCTAAATAACTCATTCCTATCCCATCTCTTATAGTTTTTCGCTCATCGTCTTTCACCTAAACTCATCTTCTTGACATATTGAATCTTAATATAAAATATATGCCTTTTATCACCAATTTAAGAAGTTGATGAGCCCAAATTAATCATTATATGCCAAACATTATTTGCATACTGTCATACTCTTAACATTTTCTTTTAAAAAATCATACGATGACCAAACTTGCAAGCCATAATTATTTCAAGCACTCCAGCTATTGTCCATTTCATGTTCTCAAGCTAATATTATGATGCTCATGAACCATGATCCATTTTAACACATCTTCTACTTCCTTTCCTTTCATAATAAATGCAAATAATGCTCCATTTAATCCTCTAAATACTTCATGTTCTCAAGTTGATATTATGATGCTTATGAACCATGATCCATTTTAACCCATCTTTTACTTCCTTGCCTTTCAAAATAAATGCAAATCATGCTCCATTTGATCCTCTAAATACTGAATGAGTAAGCATGCACACACAAACTTCCTAAAATCAAATTGCTTCAAAACCAAACATTTGCTTATCTAATGTTGTGTCCACATGGAGTTAGTAGTCCTCACATAAACTTACATAATTAAAACTTCTCTTAAGAGTGTAAAACAACAGTTATTCAGCAAAAAAATCAACTTACCATAATCAACTGAAAAATAAAACTACATATTTAGAATCCAATGTCAATCAAATGTATCTTGCAAAATATAATGAGTTCTTTCTTTTGAATTCAACCTTAGCAAAGGACATCAATGGTGTCCATGCTTGCTACCTCCGGCAGAATTTTGACCCTAAACTTCTGCACCATATTCTTCACAGCCGACTCTCCATCTTTGGCACCACCCTCACAATCTTGGGCCTGCTCCATTACATCCAAGGCTATCCCCTGCCCCAAAGACCTACCATAATACTCAAACTTCACCCTAGAACTCGAATTTGTAAGAGACGAAGTCCTACCAAACCCCCACCCTTAGCCCCATAAGGCTCCACCTTTCCCAGTCATAAGCTTACCCAAGCCCATCACCTCCCGTCTCATGCCCAAATCCAGAACCATCAACAGAAATATCATTGAAATAAATAACCCATCTATCCTGATCAAGCCTAGATGGATTCCTGTAAGTGTTCTAATAAGAAGGGGATAGAAGATTATAGGCTTATTCTTGTAAATTTCCATGAAACTTCCTTGAGAGGGATAGAAGATGCTATGGCAAATTTCCATGAAAACCCAGATAATAAAAGCCAAACAAAGTTCTATCGGTACCTGTTAAGTCATGCATAACTAAAAACTCATGCATAACTAAAAACTCAAGAGAAGGCAACTTCTTTTTAAGTCATTTTTTCCTCTATTGTTTGGGAACTAATATATGGGGCAGGTGCTAATGAGATGGTTTATATCGAGTGAATAGAAATATTGCTGAAGAATCAAGCTAAATTGGCTTTATGTGTTAAATACATGCATGAAATCATCCAAATATCCACCACATTTCATCATTGTCTTTAAAGCAGAGGAATGATCATTCATAAAACTTACTTTGAGAATACAAAGACAAAAAAAAGAAAGATAACACTAAAACTAATCCTCGAATGCACTGCAAGAAACACATGCACAAAAAAGTTTTCTTCACAATAAAGATGAAAAAAACTATGCTTGCAAAAGAAATCAAGTCAAATTCCAAAAAGAAAATTTTGGTAACATACATACCTTCAAAAGTTTCACAAAAACACAAATTGATATAACAAAAAACTTAAACTAAACGTAAGCCGTTTAACACATCAAACGTGATATCCACGAAGAAAAAAGGAAACTGATGCATCTGCACTTTCACTCTGCTTAAAAACCATTGTAATCATCGAACAAAGCAAAGACTATCTCTTTTTTAGATTCCTCATCTGGCTTTCTCCTCTTTTTCCTTGGCTGCATCGGAAGAACAGTTAGAGTGGTCAGTTGTACCCTTTGGTTGGAGTCGAGTTGGTTGGCAGCATTGCTGGTGTCCATAACCGCTAATTGTGATGACGACATTTTCACCATAGCTCCATATTTTCATGAGCTTGTAGAGAAAAAAATAGGTGCAAATGTCAGCAGCTGGAAAACCCCACAGGAGGAGAAGCTAAACTTATACAAAGAAGAAATAGCAGTTGAGAATGGGAATAGAACCTCAACATCTTGTTGCTGCTGCTCCCCTTCGTTTCATATCCAAGTCACTCATTCAAAGAAGAAATTGCAACTGAGAATATGAAAATGTTTTAACTCTTACAGACTATTGGTTTTATATGTTTTAGGCACAATGAAACCATTCATATCTAAGTCACTCTTAATTCTTCACAACTTATGGTTCTTACTTTGATTTCCTGATATTGTTCTTAAGCCATTGCATAACTTATATTTATGTTAACAGAAGACTTTGCTACATGTTGTTTAACTACTGCTTACCAACTGAACACCCTACAATTGTTTTTTACTCTAGTATTACTTACCTATTACAGGTACACACACTGTCCATTTTCAGTTTAATACAATTTATCATGACCAACTGAACACCCTAGAATTGGTCTTGACTCTAGTAGTACTTACCTCTTGCTGGAACAAACCCTAGCCATTTTTAGTTTAATACAATTTATCATGTCCTGAGTACATTTGGGTTTCTTTTAAGATGGGGTTCAATGCCTTTTAGATAGCCTTTTTTATGCTTCCAATGTCACAAATGCCTAAACCTCAGGCCATGTACCTCCTGCAGCTTTTGTATGAGTGTACATGTACCAATCTGATTTGTGTGATCAGTATCTCAATTACTTACATTTACTATGTATTTACATAATACTGCATTGCCTTCCCTTTTAGTTTAGATTGGGTTTCCTTTGAGTTTCCTTATCTTAATCAATAATACATCCAACGTTCTTCATTTGAAAAAGCATATTTCAACCCAATGTTGAAAAAATGGACACTGTAAATTAATGTGTATTGAATTACATGATCATAGATGGATGAAGTTACTTCTCATATCAGAAATATGTTGCACTGTTTAAATCAATGCCTTTTTGTGCATGTTTGCTGCAAGCTATGAACTGGGGGATACATATATTTGTTGGAGACAGAACATAGTGGTTCCATTTGTGCTGTGTGTGTGTACATATAATCCCACGGAGTAAAACCAATTGTTTCTGGTAACTTGAAAGTAATTAACTTAACATTATAATATGTTCTCTTAAGGAATTGGTCATAGTATAACTTTAAATGTCAAAGCTATACCTGACATATTAAGAAAATATTTGTGTCTCGTGTGAAGTGATGCCTATACCATATGATAATGTGTGACATGTCAAACTTTTGAACAAAGAATTAGTCAGGGCAAGAGCTGATTGCTAATACCTTAATGTTTAATGTGTGAGTTGCAATTGTTAATTAAGGGTTTAAACATTATTTTTTTTTCTTTCCATTCCCTTTTGTTTCTTTCTTTTATTCTAATTTTCTGTGTACCTTCTGTATATTCCCCAGCAAAGTCTGTTTGCTTCAGCAAATCCAAATCCCAAAACAAAGCATATTTTTGAGGGGGGTGTTTGTATTGTGTCTGACTTGTGTGAACATGGCTATGACTATTGGTAAGATCTATCGCCCATCATGAATTGCAGGTTTTCTTTCCCTGAAGAAAGCTTGGTTCTAGGTACAGAGAAAAGATTCATGTTTCATTAGGAGGTTTTGCTTCCTATTTAGTTGTGTTCAAGTTTCTGAAGAGAGTTTTATGTCTTGGACAAATAAAGAGGGAGCATATGTCATCAAGTTAGCATTTACCCAAACGAATTGGCAAACATTATGATCATGGTACAAATAGTGCAACAACATTGCATAATTCTTACATATTCATCTGCCATTTAGGCTAAATTTCTCACCAGGAACAAATAGCATTATCAATTACAAACGTTGTAAGTGGCTTATGAAATAGTTATCTGGAAGTTTCGGCTAAATCTTCTTGGAACTCTATTTGCTTTGTGCTAGTTTTTGGAAGCAGTTAGATTTCAAAACTAAGTCCTATCTCAAGAAGATAATTTTTAAACAATTCTCATTTTCCTTCCATGCGGTGACACCATATTATTTTTCATGTGGCAATAGAGTATGAATTATAGGGATCTAATTTCCACGGTCAGGGGATAAATTATTTGCTATAGCAAGATCTGCATTTCATATACTTTACTTGTTGACATTCTGATCAAGAATGAATATGAACGTGAGTTGGACATTTGACGTAGTTATCATCAAAAAATTGTAAATTTACTTCCATATTTGGCTTCATCAAAAAAGGAACTTTAGCAGATGAATAGTGTGGAGATTTAGAGAGTGGACAATCTGATAGATGAACTTTGATAGTGTAAATTTTCTTATTGTAGCCAAACATTTATAAAGACTTACAAAGCACACATCCTTCTGCTCCTTCTGCATCTTGATAATAAACCAAACAAAAATACCATAGCAGGCCACGTTTCTGAGCCTAATTCCCATTGTGTAAATTTGTGTATTGGGCATATTTGTAACTCTCTTTTACAAACAGTAAAAATCATCTCCAATGGTTACTGTAAAAACACCACTGAACAATAACAATGAATGTTACAAAGCATTGATTCAAAAAAATTTGGCTTAGCTTACAGTTGTAAATTTTTATTCAATGAAGACATATTTCTACTTGTAAGTTGCTCTGCCTTTTTTGCTTACTAAACTGAGTAAGTTCAGTAGAAGCTTGATTTAGATCAATCGTAGGAAGTATGCTAACTCGTAACTCCTGTGATACTAATCATGTTAGTGGACATTGTCAGTTCTTGATCAAAGCTCAAAAATATGAAATTGTTCATTCTGCAAGCAATTGATTTCCCTTTTGTTGCTTACATTATGTTTTTACAGATTCTATAATAATTTGGAGGAAGCTGCTTGAAGTTAAGCAATCATTCATCATCTCTTTCTCGTGTGATTTACATATTCTATCCCCATAATTGGACCCCCTGACCGAGCAATAAATAATGGCTGTATGTAACCTGCAACAATCGTCTCAACAGGCCAACGATGCGCTCTCGTAGGGATTGGAAAAACTTTAGCAAACTCTTTCTGTGGCGATAGCATCAGATCCTTTAGATGCTTCGGGTGTGGCTAACTACATGGGTCAGATGACTCTAGCAATGGGAAAGTTGGATGCTCTCGAAAGCTTTGTGAATCAGGAAAATCTGTCATGCCCGTTCAACTGGCAATCAATCCATAATGATTGCTCTATCTTTTTTCTTCTTGATCTCTTAGTCTAATGCCACAAAATAGCGCCTCAAGTTTCTGAAGTCTCTCAACCCTATATTTGAAAGGAAAAGGTCTGCCTAGAAGTACTAAGAGCTAGTTTTATGGTGAAATTTCATAACTTGTGCAATTTATGTCCACATGTCCCATGTCCCATGACTGTCCCCCAACTCATTACTTATTTGAGAAAAAACAAATCCCATTCTATCTCAGATCTACCGATATGCTTCTGTTGTTGCCCTAATCTTCAACAAAATGTATCAAGGTGCAATCTATTTATCTTCCACACTATATTCATTTAAAAATCAGTTCATTTGATAAATTCACATCAACACACCTTAGCTTCATCATCCTTGATAGAATGGAGGCGGAACAGTCCATTGGCGTCATACAATAGATGGAAGTTCTCATTTGTCTGTGGGATAGAAATAACATCTACAAAATAACACATTGATAAAATTAGACATTTAATATAACTCATGAACACAAATAAAAAACATGCATGAATATTCAAAAGGTGAGGAGAAAAGGGATAGGCTTGAAAAGAAAATGTCAAGAGGTTAACTGAAATAAACGATGAAATAGAGGAAATAACATACACATGATTCCAACGGGATAAGTTTTATCAATTCTAACTTTGATATCACCCATGACATGGCATCTCATCAAAAATAGCAATGGCTTCATGTTAAATAAGATCATATTTCAGCTAATTCCTTAAATAAGGATGATAGATAGCATTCACATGCTTTGTTAGGGCCAAATGATGGCTTGGGAGCCTATAGAATTTTAAAGATGTATGGTTAGAATGTTTTAGGAGAGATTGTAGGCAAAAACATATAGACTGAGCTTATAATTTACAAAAGCACCCCAAATTTATCGAATAGCCAATGCTTCATATATATGAGCGTCCTTGGGTGGAGATTTAATCATGCATTTCTGTTGGCCGAATCCAAATTCTCTGCTGTAATAATGAACAACAGTCCATATGCAAGCATAACTATGAGCTTCCTATATATGAGCTTCCTCAATCTGGACAGAAATAACTGTGTATTAAAGACCATATGTAGTTCTAATTAATTTAGTAACACATTGTGTGAGTACGTAATGCAAATTATTTCTTCTTACATGGCCTGATTTTAGTACATAATGCAATACTTCAAGCAAGAAGTAAACTCCTGAAAGAGGCATGAACATTGATGCTCTCCTTCCAGGCTTCAAGATGGACCTAATATCCAGTATAGTATTAATGTATCAAAGTGTCGAAAAAGATTGCTAATCTTACCCATAACTTGTATTCTCTCTTTGCAAACTCCAAGCAATCCCTTGAAACTCCCAGTTCCTTCATCCAATATAGTGCCTTGAGGCAATCTGGGTCGTAGTGCTTGAGACTGAAAGAATAGATCCAACTTTAGCACCATAACGACAAAAAATTCATGATGAATAGACATTCTCATTTATAAATGTAACCTTTTGTGGTAGAATCTATGTTTTGTGTCATTGTCGTCCACCTGGTGCAAATATTTGAGAATATCAGTGGCATGGCCTGATTTTAGTACATATGCAATACTTCAAGCAAGAAGTAAACTCCTGAAAGAGGCATGAACATTGATGCTATCCTTCCAGGCTTCAATATGAACCTAATATCCAGTATAGTGTTAATTTATCAAAGTGTCGAAAAAGATTGGTACTCATACCCATAAATTGTATTCTCTCTTTGCAAAATCCCTTGAAATTCCCAATTCCTTTATACAGTATTGTGTCTTGAGGCAATCTGGGTCGTAATGCTTGAGACCGAAAGAATAGATCCAACGTTAGCACCATAACGACAAAAAATTCATGTTAAATAGACATTCTCATTTATAAATTTAACCTTTTGTGGAAGAATCTATGTTTTGTGTCATTCCGTCCACCTGGAGCAAATAGTTGAGAATTTCAGTGGGATGGCCTGATTTTAGTACATAATGCAATACTTCAAGCAATAAGTAAACTCCTGAAAGAGGCATGAACATTGATGCTCTCCTTCCAGGCTTCAAGATGAACCTACTATCCAATATAGTGTTAATGTATCAAAGTGTCGAAAAAGATTGCTAATCTTATCCATAACTTGTATTCTCTCTTTGCAAACTCCAGGCAATCCCATGAAATTCCCTGTTCCTTCATCCAGACAGAACAACATGGTTAAAACAAAATTTAAAATAGTTCTAATAGAATTTTCTGCCTTACAATGGAAAAACTTATTGTATTTTCTGGCAACCATCCTATCACCTATTTTGCTTCCCATTGTCCTGTGATTTTGCAGGTGTTAATCTGGGTATACTACAGTTCATTTCATAGGACAATATATCTAGTAATAAATTCATTTCGCAGGACAATATACCCAGGACAATGGAAAGCAAAATTCATTTCATAAGACAATATGAAGCAAAATTCATTTCACCTGAAAGCGATACTCAAGTTCATTTTCTGTAGAAAGAAATTAAACACGCCAGGAACATATGCCATGAACATATGCCAACGATAAATCCCATCTTGAACCATTTCTGCAGCGAGACATGTGTCACCAAAGACACTGAATAATTTAGAGCTGCTCTGATGTTTGGTTGATTTATCAAAAAAGCCAATCACAACAACCTGCACAGAGTCCTCAGAATATCAGTTCCCTTAAGTAGATGTGCATAACAGAAAGGAATTATATTTTGCCAGTGAATTATAATAGAAATGGTTATGCAGATATTATGATATAGGTTCAGAATTGCTAAGAACTATCTTCACTAATAATGGATATTGATCTCTGTTCTTTTAGTTAAATCATCACCTGTTCTCAGCCTATTCTCAGGTATAAGTCATCAGTTATTGTATATTTTTTTGCTTGGATTCATTTTCTTATGCCTTTATTAATAAAGGCAGAATTCATCAGTTCATTTTCTATGAGTGGTTATGGGAAAATGAATCGAAATTTTTCTTCCCATTGTCCCGTGATTTGGCAGGTGTTAATTTGGGTATACTTCAGTTCATTTCACAGGACAATATACCCAGTTAATAAATTCATTTAGCATGACAATATACTCAGGACAGTGGAAAGCAAAATTTATTTCACAGGATAATAGGAAGCAAAACAAATAATTGATGATAAATTCAAGCAAATAGTAAATTTGTTAATCAAGATGTATTAATCAACAGGACAGTAGGATAAATTCATTTCACATGACAATATGTAGAAAAATTCATCAGTTAATAAATTCATTTCACCAGCGATACTTCAGTTCATTTTCTTCTTGAATGCGCTCTTATTTTTCTCTGAGTTACTTTCATGTTTACACAATGCTTATGCTAGAATGCCTACAGATACATTGAAATTGAGGCTATTGAAATTTAAAGTTGGTAAACAACAGAGTCCAAATTCCAACATGGTCAGTAATTAGCATATATAATGGAAAACAACATATACATGGTTCTTTTTCTCAAACTTTCACCCAAAAAATTATACATTAGCTTTCAAAATGTTCTAAACTCTTAAAATAACTCTCAAAAAGTTCAAAGCTTCAACATCATTTCATCAAAAACATGCAAGTCAATCAACACGCAAACATCTATCTAGGACATGAGTCTTTCTTTAAATCAATGAAAACAGTAAAGAAACAAATTTTACGAACACAAATCCCAACTTAACAAAATGGGCAATTTTCAAAAGCCCAGAAAAATGTACCCTGATTCCTGTTGAAGCTTCAAATGGAATCATATCAGCCAAAAGTTTCAGCATAATTCAGCTGAAACAAAATAATTGGGATGAAAAAATGAGAAGAAAGTTGGTTTTAAAATTTACCTTAGACTCAATCAATCCTTGGGCTCTACTCCTCGACATGCAATCTCTCTACCAAATTCCCCTTCTGGTAACAACAAATTATAGGGAGGCCTTGTATGAGCCACAACCAATTTTGCCAGCCTAGGATAATCCACTTCACTTCAATCCTAACAAAATAAAACATCAAAATTAACCAGTTAAACAACATGGGCATCCCCAAAATTTCAAATTTAAGACGCAAATTTTAAAAAAAGGAAAAAGAAATTGAAAAAAATAAACTCACCACCAGAGATGGGGTTATAAACCCCATCTTGAACCATTTCTGCAGCGAGACATGTGTCACCAAAGACACTGAATAATTTAGAGCTGCTCTAATGTTTGGTTGATTCATCAAAAAAGCCAATCACAACAACCTGCACAGAGTCCTCAGAATATCAATTCCTTTAAGTAGATGTGCATAACAGAAATGAATTATATTTTGCCAGTGAATTATAACAGAAATGCTTATGCAGATATTATGATGTAGGTTCAGAATTGCTAAGAACTATCTTCACTAATAATGGATATTGATCTCTGTTCTTTTAGTTAAATCGTCACCAGTTCTCAGCCTATTTTCTGGTATAAGTCATCAATTAATGTATATATTTTTTTGCTTGTATTCATTTTCTTATGCCTTTATTAATAAAGGCAGAAATCATCAGTTCATTTTCTGTGATTGGTTATGGGAAAATGAATCGAAATTTTGCTTCCCATTGTCCTGTGATTTGGCAGGTGTTAATCTGGGTATACTTCAGTTCATTTCACAGGACAATATACCCAGTTACTAAATTCATTTAGCGTGACAATATACCCAGGAAAAATTCATTTCATAGGATAATAGGAAGCAAAACGAATAACTGATGATAAATTCAAGCAAATAGTAAATTTGTTAATCCCAAGATGTATTAATCTACAGGACAATAGGATAAATTCATTTCACATGACAATATGTAGAAAAATTCATCAGTTAATAAATTCATTTCACCAGCGATACTTCAGTTCATTTTCTTCTTGAATGCGCTCTTATTTTTCTCTGAGTTACTTTCATGTTTACACAATGCTTATGCTAGAATGCTTACAGATACATTGAAATTGAGGCTATTGAAATTGAAAGTTAGTCAAAAACAGAGTCCAAATTCCAACATGGTCAGTAATTAGCATATATAATGGAAAACAACATATACATGGTTCTTTTTCTCAAACTTTCACCCAAAAAATTATACATTAGCTTGCAAAATGTTCTAAACTCTTAAAATAACTCTCAAAAAGTTCAAAGCTTCAACATCATTTCATCAAAAACATGCAAGTCAATCAACACGCAAACATCTATCTAGGACATGAATCTTTCTTTAAATCAATGAAAATAGTAAAGAAACAAATTTTACGAACACAAATCCCAACTTAACAAAATGGGCAATTTTCAAAAGCCCAGAAAAAATGTACCCTGATTCCTGTTGAAGCTTCAAATGGAATCAATCCTTAGACTTAATCAATCCTTGGACTCTACTCCTCGACATGCAACTGGTAATAGCAAATTATTGGGAGGCCTTGCATGAGCCACAACCAATTTTGCTAGCCTAGGATAATCCACTTCACTTCAATCCTAACAAAATAAAACATCAAAATTATCCAGTTAAACAACATTGGCACCCCAAAATTTCAAATTTAAGACGCAAATTTTAAAAAAGGAAAATGAACTTGAAAAAAATCAACTCACCACCAGAGATGGGGTTCTTGATGCAGGTTAGTTTTTAATTTCAAATTTGCTCGGTTTCTAGGAAAAAAATAATACTTGTACATGGTTGAAAACGCAATTTTAGTTGGAATGGCTATGGAAGCTTTGCTTGGATGAGTAGGAGATGTGTGGTAAGCATGATATTAAACAGAAGCTTTGCTTGGAACAGACAATGGTGGATTTTTCAACATTGAACGTCAATGATTTATTTGAGAAAACCTCTTGCATTAGTGGCCTACCTTCAGGATGCAGGTATATACAGGATGCCTGTATAAATTTTTTGAGAAGAACTGGATGAACATCTTTCTCATCCTCTACGCTTGAGCCGTGAGCCACTCAAAATCCTGTAACAAACAATACCCCTAATTCAGCAGAATCCCTTGCCCAAAAACCAAACTTGCCCAAGCCCCGACCAAAAAGTGACAGATTTACCAAAACCTTAGCTCTAAACCCTTCCAAGTTCAACAAAAACCAAAATTTCCCCAAAAATTACCTGTGAAATCGAGAGGGCTTTGGAGTCCGATCCTTCTCTTGGGAACAACCATCGCCTGCCTCTTGCTCTTCCTATAGTTTCTACGGTGACTCATGCTTCTTCCCTCTCTCATCGTCCTCAGGCGTCAGTTGCTCTTACAATCATGCCTCTTCTTCTAGATCAGCCTCAGGAGGGGATCCATGAGCCTTAGGGGTCTTCTTCTCCTTGACATCAACAGAATCTGAGCCCATGAAACCCTAGAATATCTAAGAGGATGACGGACCAAGCACTGGCGCAAGAATAGATTAGGCAAGCTTTGGCGCAAGCCTCGAGCTTTTTGGGGGAGGGGGACGACTGAGTTATCTCCCATGTTTTTTAAAATTCAAACCCAAAATTCAAATCAATACCCAACTCATTTCCCCCCAAATTCAAGTAAAAAATTCAAAAGCTTCCCATCAATTATATAACCCCAATTTCTCATCTCCCAATTTCTCATCTCTTATATTCAACATTCAAAATGTATTAACCAACATACCATATTACCCAAATTCTCTTATCTCTTAAGCAAATTCTCTTATCCATATTCTCTTAACCAAAATCTCTTATACAAAAACTCTTATCCAATTTCTCTTGATAACATCCCTGTTTTATAATATAGATATCCAACATATAACATCATACGTCTAAAAATGAGCTACAAGCACCATCACTAATATTCAAACACCATACATCAACAATGACGTCCCCTAGATTTATGCAATGTATAAAAGTCCGACGGGGATACCAGGATTAAAATTTGTAACCGTAAGCGCACGGTGTTGTAATATGGCCTGGGGGTCGAACACGGGGAGGCGTGTGGTGTGCTTGTCAACAAAGAGGAACCGGATCACCCGGTGGGTGAGCTAGCCCTATCGCTTAGTGGGTTGTCACGATATGAAACTATTGAAAGGTATAAGATATAAAAAGTAACCCAGGACTTTGTTTTTCATCATATCATGAGTTCTCTCCATTACGACCGACAGATAGGAACACGATCGGATTCTAGGGTTTAGTGGTGAGACGTTTCCTCTAAGAGTGATACCTAGCGTCCCATGGGACCGATATTCCGGTCGATGCCCATGATGATACGCTAGGTCTACCCGGGTTCGGACAGTGGGCATTCCCATGTCCTGCACCGACCGACTCTGGGAGCACTAAGCTCGCAACGATTGCTCCTGACATTTCATCCTGTTGTTCCCATGTGCTAGGAATCAATGTCTACGCTAGGGGTGTGAGCTGTGGCTAGAGGATCAAACGCCAGTTTTATTTCCCCTTGGCCCGATGGTCAAAGGCGGTCTTTATCCCGCCAATGACAATAAAACACCCCGTGTAACCATCTAAATCCATATATCCTATCGAAACCCTAATCATATGGTCGTTCTAGGGAGAACCCACGAAGGGACTTCCATCAATGTCCCATATTAGGAAACTTCTCACTAATCATTGCAAAAGATTCAATGCAACAAAAATAGCCATCAAAATTAAGATCAAGCAATAGATTAGAGAAGAAAACGATAGTACTAACGCAATATTAAAGTATCAAAGCAATCAAGAAACTTACAAAACAAGTTTAATTAGCAGCAGCCAAAATCCTTAAAATACTGTTAAAAACTGGGGATCCTCATTTTCTGGAAAACCTAGGACTATATATACATTCCGGCAAGATGCTAGGGAATATTCCCAGAAGAAGACAAAAATAAACATCCAATCGATCGGTTGAAACATCAACCGATCGGTTGAGGCAGCGGGGAAATCAGTCTTCAGCTTCCGACCGATCGCTGAACCGATCGGTTGAGGTCGTGATAATTCTCAACCGATCGCTGAACCGATCAGTTTAGGTCATGGAGCTCTGGAGCTTGCGAAGAATTACTACAGGTGAACTGATCGGTTGGCAAGTCAACCGATCGGTTGGAGTTCATCTTCAAAAATAGAGAGGACTGTGGCATCCAACCGATCGCTGAACCGATCGGTTGGGGTCTTCTTTATAGCTTGCTCCTCGTCAGGTCAGATACGTGTGCACGAACCGATCGGTTGGAACTGTCCAACGGCTCGGTTTAGGGTTGATTCATGATATAACTTGACGTTTGGCCCTCAGGATCTCGTGTGGCTCTTCCTGTTGCTCCGGAGACTTGTGATGTATGCTTGATATGTCTCCTTCACTGACAATCTCCTGAAATAGCACACAAACACAAAGAAAGTGAAAAGAAACTAAAAATCACAAAAGAATAGATACGAAACAATGGAAAACAACAGAAAATCACAGAGAAGACATGTGTGAATATATAAAATATAAACGCATGTCAAACATACCAAAAAATCTAAGACACCCTAACTCTAAAAAAAGTAAGATCCTTGGGGTGAGTAGTCTCAAAGCAGCATCAATCCAGCTGGACGACATCAGAGAAACCCTCGAGATCTCTCCTCTCTACGTGGAAGCCCCGTGTCTCTAGATCAGATGACGATGTAACATCAGCAGATGGATCAATATGAGCAGCCTCAGAAGCAGGCGACTCATCAGCAACAGCAGACAAAGTCTAGGAGAAATCAGCATGAGGAGGCTGGGTGACGTCAGCTAGAGTAGCCTGAGCATCACCAAAACCAGCAACAGGATGGGTAGGCTGAGCAGCAGCAGGCTGAAGCAATGCCTGGAGAGAGGCTGGAATGGCGATGCCGTGATGCATAAATAATGTATGGAACAGCTCAAACATGACAAACATCTTCTGATCTAAATCAGACACCTTCTTCTCCAACCGGACAAGGAGGGGATCAGAAGAAAGTGGATCAAAGTATGAAGGGATCGAGGAATCAGCTGGTGGAACAGATGATGAGGATGGGCCAGAAATAGACTGCCTCTTCTTGGATGCAGTCTGAAGAGTTGAAGATGACTTTAGCTTTGCAGATGCATCCAAAAGAGGGCCAAGAGGGACTGACTCATAAGTAGAAAGATCGATCTGGAAGTGTCAAAAGACATGTGTCAGGATGCAACTATATGGGATATGAGAAGTGGTGGAGGTGATCTCAATGTGGTCCATCCTGTCAAGGATGACACCGGCTCAGTTAACATCCATGCCTGAAAAGATGGCATACATGCATTTCAGAATCTCATGAGATGTCTGATCAGAAGACTCATACTTGGGTAAAATGTTGGACTTGACCACATGGTGGACAACCCAACCACGTGGGGTGAACATGGAAGATCTGATGCCAGAAGTGAGGATACGAGTGATCACGAAACATGTCACGCCCCGCTTCCCATGATACTTGGGAGCGAGGACGCGAGCGGGTCAGCATGGGCTAAAGCGGTGAAGCTTAAACCCAATAAGCGTCTGTGAATAACAACCAAACGCAGATTCTTGCATGCAATCAGAACAACGGAGATATTTAAAAATTAAGCCAACGTCCAGAAAGAAAAGTACACAAGGAAAGTAAGGCCCCAAGCATGGACAACAAACAGAGTCTACAAAAGTGGGTACACACTCAACAAAAAAGTAAAAATAAAAATCTAAGAATCAGCAGCAGGTGAATCTCGGTGACTAGTCCTCTATGGTGAGAACCTCTGGGTCGACGTACTCTTGGTCCAATGGATCAGTCTGATCTAGCAACTCGTCCTCCTGGTACTCTATCTCGTGACTTGACATACATTTCAAACAACATGGAACGTATGTCAGCAAGGTACCTTGGCAAGTTATGGTTAAGAGGGGACCCTTGGCAAGATATGCAAAAGATAATACATGGCAGTTAAAGCAATTATAAATATTTACACTAGCATGGCAGTTCTAATATAAATGGAAACATAGCAGTTCTAGTTTAAGAAGAAACAACATCAGTTCTATGAGTTAACAAGTTTGTTTTAATATTTTCAAGTTGTTCAATTGTGTGTGCAGTTCTGTGATTAAGGTTCACGTCTTTAGACAGCTAATAAATGAATCCACCTTCAAGTGCCCCTGAAGGCGACCCTTTTACTACTGGCTAGTGCCCGCGAACCCAACCCCCCACATGTGTACTTTCTGGACCACGAGCCAGAATCAACCAACCGGCCATTATGAGTTATATACTAGACATGAGCCAGACTAGCCAACCGGCCCATGGGAATAGCCAAATATTGGCATACATGTCTATGATTTAGCCAAACCGGCTATCATGTTCTATGATTATCAAGTTATCAAGTATTATATATCTTTTCAGCAGGTTTTGCATTTCATGTTGTGACATGGCATTATCATTCTACTTATTAACTATCCACACACACGTACACGAGATTCTTTCTCTAGCAATTCACAAAAGTGCATACATGGGGTTTTAGTGTCGTTGTGTCACATGCAAAGTGTAGCTCATCATGATATTTTTCGTGTACGTCATTTCACGGTTGAATCGTCCAGAAACTAACTATGTGCACAAAATGGTTAAATGAATGACTTTTTAAAATATGTATAAAATTACGCACTTGCATGTTTCCAATGGTTCTGGTGTCGATAAGTTCGTACGAGAGGCGCGAACGTTTTCTGCGTCATCAGATTTATGATAATAAGTTAAACATGTTTAACTTAATAAAATAACATTTAATATAAGTTGTGGTTTAAGTAATACATTATATTTTAAGTAATATATATAAACCTCTATAATTATAAACCAACACTTATATATATAATGTGTATACGATTCTCATACCACTTGTTAATACCTATTTAAACACCGTTTGCATGGGAATTATTGTACTTGCATGGGAAACTCATATATATAATAACTTACTTAACTTAGGGTATATAATAAAATGTGTGTGTGTATGTATATATATAACCCATTTCTAAATGTCATTTACTGTCATAGTTTAATATAAAACTTACATATTTATTATAATTTATAATAATTAATGTTATATGATGCTGATGTGATCTACTTGCATATATAAACGAACTGAAATAATAATAGCATCTACTAGCTACTGACATACTAACAATTATTATATACATGCTAACATGATAATAAAAGAAACACAGTTTTTATATAAAATAACCCTAGCTTAACAAACTAACCCATATGCTATTAGAAAAACACAGCTCCTATCAAGAGTACTTACGTGTTTAACTTAGGGTTGGTTGCAGGTGAGATGCGGTGACGGGCAGCGGCACGGTCGGACGACGGTGTCGACTGGGGATAACCGATGGCGATTGTGTGCTTGGTGGGGGCTGCCGGATATGGGAACTGGCGGCACT
The DNA here is from genome assembly GCA_030789695.1 of Scilla litardierei. Lineage (NCBI taxonomy): Eukaryota > Viridiplantae > Streptophyta > Magnoliopsida > Asparagales > Asparagaceae > Scilla > Scilla litardierei. Next base: position 59,861,935 of record CM061138.1, read on the forward strand.
CAACAGATCTGGGCGGCGATGATCGAGGCAGTGGCGACGAATGAAGAGGGAGGGAAGCGTGCAAGGTGGTTGAAGGTGACTGATGGCATCGGAGTGGGTAGGGGTTGCGGCAGACTAAAGGGAGGGATAGGGTTTTTGTGTGAGGAAGGGGCTCAGTCTTTTGGAGAGGAGAGGGAGGTGTTTGTAGGCGGACTTGCGGGGTGTCTGTGGGCGCCAGAGGTTGAGACGGAGATGGAAGGGGGTGCAGGTGGTCGGAGGGTCGGAAGTGCTCACCGGAGAAGCGGTGCGACGTTCAGAGCAAGGAAGAGGGAGGAGGAGGAGTCGGGGCTTTGCAGGCAGGTGTAACGACTGGTTTTTGACTATTATATATATATATATATATATATATATATATATATATATATATATATATATATATATATTGGTTTTTCTCTCCTTTGTGTGTTTTTCCTCTGTTGGACATTTTCTTCAGTTCTTCTGATCTTCTTCCTTGATGAGCTTCATCTTGACCGTATCTTAGAGCTAGAGTGATTCTAGAAGCCGTAGGAATCTTCCCGAAGCTTCGCGCTTCAATTCGGCACTTTTCGTGCATTTTAGTTGGTTCAAGAAGGGGAACCAACCGACTGGATTGCAATCTAGTCGGTCGGCAACCCTTCAGGAACCGACTAGTTCATCTTGTATATTTCAGCTGAGTTACTTTTTGCGCTTAGTCGGTCTAAGCACATTCATCGACCGACTAGTTTCCAAACTAGTCTGTTAGAACTTGTTCTCAGACCGACTAATTCTGAGATTTTTCTGACAGCCAAGTTACTGTTTACCATTAGTCGGTCAAAGAACGACTATCGACCGACTAGTTGCCAAACTAGTCGGTTAGAGTTTCTTCTCAGACCGACTAACTCTGTCTTTCATATTTTGCCTTTAGTCGGTCAATGAACATTCACCGACCGACTAGTTTTCAAACAAGTCGGTTGACGGACCTTTACAGACCGACTAAATTTGTCTACCCTGTGTCGACCCTGTTCACTGTTTTTCCTTTTAGTCGGTCTTAGTTGGACGACCGACCGACTAGTTCCCAAACTAGTCGGTCAACCACTCTTCACTAGTTTTCCCAGTAACCCTAGGTTAAGTCGTAGCCGCCGCACCCTTTCTTTATTTAAACCCTCGATCTTTTCTATTCTTCCTTCATATTTTCTAGCCGACGTTTCTTCTCTATCATTCCCCAACCTTCCTCTTGCCTTTCCTCATCCTCCCGAGCTCCCTCTCACCCTCCATTGCACCGACACCACCCGTAGGCCACCGGCCGACACCAAAAACCCTCCATTTCCATTTTGCTCCAGATTTTCCCACACATTCTCCCATCTCCAGATCCGTCCTATTTCAGCCTCCAGGAGATCTTTTCAGCGTAGTTCTTCCGGGATCGCTTCCTCCGTTGACGTGCTAGATCCGATTTGGCGACGGCAATCCGGATCCGGCGAAATCTTCTCCTACCTGCAGATTCGTATGCGTCCTTGCTCGTCGCTCATCCGCCTCGTGTACGGTTAGTGATCTACCATTAATTTCCCAAAACCCACACCGTAATTTAGAAAAACCTAATAAAAATGGATTGCTAGACGTTGTAGGATTCCAATACAAAACCGGTTTAGATCTTTCAATTCTGATTTGCTGTTTTGCCATAACAGTGACCCTTCCTCGTAGATTAACGAACTCTTGTCGACCGTCATCACCAGAACCAGGCAAGTGAAACTTGCCAACCTTTGTTTTAGGCCATGCTTAGGCCATTTCTTTACTTCAGCGTGAAAGAGACTAGACCGTGAAATGATAGCGGTCTAGGCGCAATTTCCAAGTTCTAGCTTGACAACGAAGCTAGAATTGCCTTTTGTCATGTCATGTAATGCATTTGCCTGTCACGTTTAATTTCTTTAACTGTACGCAATTTAATTTGAATATCTGCCATGCATTGCATTCTTTACATGCCATTTGATTTGTATGTTGCATCGTAGCACACGCTACCAAATACATGTACAATCCGTGTTTCCGTGTTTTCGGCTAGGCACCTGCTATGCGGGCATAACCCTACGCCATACTTGTTAAAACACTTCCTGGCTCGTGATCCAGAAGCAAGCATTCCGTGTTCGGGGGGTAAGGCCCTGGCTCGATACACATGGAGGGGTAGGGATAAATGGTCACTTGAGCGTAAGAGATGGCCCGTACAGCCTCTCTAGCCAAAGGGCGGAATCTCTGTGCACGACGTGCTTACCATACTTGTACTTGTCCTTGTGAATGTATACTAGTATTCCTTGCTTCCACGCCATGCCATGTCATACTTGCTGTTTTAATTATTTGCTGCTCATTTTATACATATGCCATGCCATGCATTCTTTAGAATGGCTAGGTTGCTTTACCTTCCTTTTAGTTTCCTTGAACAAAGTCTTGTAGACTTTGCTGACATGTGCCCCCTTCTCTTTGGGTGTCGCATGTTAGTTGCTGAGCCAGAGACTGTAGCGGGGGACGACGAGTACATGGAGTTCGTGCCTGATTCCATAGCTGACATTGACGTGGAGTACGAGGACACCGGCAACCAGTCCTAGTGTTCCTTCACCGTTTTCTTTGTTAGTCATTGTAGCTTGTCGGTGAGTAGCACCACTTAGTTGTTACTTTCTTTCTTGGCCATGCTGGGCCTTTTTCTTTTGGACTCCCTATGTTAGCCTGGTGGCTTTTCTGGTTGTTGTCAAATTTTATTTGGACTTGGAGATTGGAAATTTTATTATTTAGTCTCTTTCTATTATTCTTGTCCTTGTTCCGTGTCACATTACAGGGATCTGCGTGTTTATTCCAGATGCTTTACAGGCTGGAGCCTCACAGCTCCAAGCCTGAGCGGGCCTCGTCATGCCTCGCCTCCATTTTAGGGAAGCGGGTCGTGACAGGTTTTGTTGGTGGCCCATGCAGGTCCATCTCTGTAACTGTGACTTAATTGGAACAACGATAAGAAATTATAGAATGTCCGATAAACAATTTCGACACCCGAGTCATAGGGCTAAGAGTCTGATTTTATTTCGATTTTCTGTGTCATTAGATGGCTGGAAGACGGAATACCCGTGCTGGAAGTGGTGTGCCCCCTCGTGTCGAGGGGCCGGACCGAGAGCCCACCAACGGGGAGATTATGCGGATGATGCATCAGATGATGCAGGTGCAGTAGGGGATGCTGCAGAATGCCCGGAATGTTTCGCCTGCTCGAGCAGCATAGCCGGTCCAGAATGTTCCTCGCTCCGAGCCAGGAGCGAAGCAGTTTCGGGAGCTGGGCCCCGCTTACTTTGATGGGACCGAAGGACCTCTAGCTGCTGATGAGTGGACCAGGAATATGGAGAACAACCTGAAGATGTCGAAGGTCGACCCGGCTGGATGGGTTGACTTGGCAAAGAGGCAGCTTAGAGATAATGCTCGGAACTGGTGGGATTCAGAGGAGGAGTTGCTGGAGGAGCCGATATCTTGGGCTACTTTCAAGTCCAGAGATGTTGAGGAGTATTTTCCGAATGCTTCCAGGAGGGAGATGGCGCAGTGCTTCATCGACCTGAAGCAGGGGAGCTTGACGGTGGACCAGTACCACCAGGAGTTCACCATGCTGAGCCGTTTCACACCGAAGATGGTGCAGGATGCTGATGAGAGGGCTCAGAGGTTTCTGCAGGGGCTTTCTTTGGATCTTCAGAGCTTTGTGTCTTCTTCTGATTCGGAGTCCTATCAGAAGGTTCTGATTGCAGTGAAGAGGCCGGAGAAGATTGTGAACCAGAAGAGAGGATATGCTTCTGGAGCTGGGAAGAGGCCTGTGGAGCAGGCCAGGGCAGTGATGAGACCAGGGTTCAGGCCCAATCAGCCGGTACAGTTCAAGAGGCCAGGAGGATCTCCTACTCAGAAGACTTGCCATTTCTGTGGCAAGACTGGGCATGTCAAGGATCAATGCCGGAAGATGTTGGGACAGTGCTTGGTTTGTGGTGATCATGCGCATGTCATAAGGGACTGCCCGAAGTCCAAGCAGCCGTGGAAGGGACCTGTTGCAGCTCAGCCGTTGCAACAGAGGACACATGTACCTGTCGGATGTGGAGCGCCTCTCGTTCCATAGAGACAGGCTTTTCAGCAGGCTGTTTATCCGAGGAGGCAGGCTTTCCTGATGACTGCAGTTGAGGCTGAGACCGAGGATGAGGTTATTGCAGGTAACCCTCAGTCTAGATATTTCTTTTCTTAATTAGTCTGTTGTTGGATTTGTTTGGCTGCTTGTTATGTTTGCTAGAATAGGATTTGATTGTTAGATTGCTTGTTAGGTGTGATTTTGGTGTGCACATTTCCTGCACGAGTCCTCTTCGACTCTAGTGCATCGATGTGCATTATTTCCCGGAGCTTCGTGGAGAAGCATTCCTTATCGATTTCCCCTCTTCCCAAGAGTTGGGATATAGTTACAGGAAATGGCGTGATCTCGGTGCATCGTGGTTGCAATTCTTGCCCTTTGGTGGTCTGTGGACATGAGCTCTACGCTGATTTCATCGTCCACGACATCATCAACTATGATGCTGTCCTTGGGATGGACTGGCTTGGGAGTTTCTACGCCACGATCGATTGTCGGCGGAAGAAGGTGGTGTTCGAGATTCCAGGCCATTCGGTGTTCGAGTTCAGCCGTAGTAGCAGTTCGCTTGGTCCGGTCAGGTTTCGGGCCAAGCCGGTAGAGATCGTTGCTATGCAGATGGAGCAGTGTAGAACGGCGGTAGTGCATGAATTCGACGACGTCTTCCCCGAGGAGATGTCTGGATTGCCGCCCGATCGAGCTCTCGAGTTTTCGATCGACCTTATTCCAGGAGCGCAGCCTATCTCGAAGGCGCCCTATCGCATGGCACCAGCAGAATTGGAAGAATTACGGAAGCAGTTGGACGAACTTCTTCAGAAGGGTTACATTCATCCCAGTGTGTCTCCGTGGGGAGCACCGGTCTTGCTGGTGAAAAAGAAGGACGGTTCGCGTCGCATATGTGTGGACTACCAGGAGTTGAATGCGGGACCGTCAAGAATCGATATCTGTTGCCTCGTATAGATGACATCTTTGATCAGCTTGGAGGATCGAGGGTATTCTCTAAGTTGGATCCGAGGAGCGGTTATCATCAACTGAAGGTGAGGAAGGAAGATGTTCCGAAGACAGCATTCAGGACGAAGTATGGACACTACGAGTTCGTGGTTATGCCTTTCGGTGTAACCAACACGCCCGCAGTTTTTATGAATCTGATGAATCTGATCTTCTATGACTTTTTAGACAAGTTTGTCGTTATCTTCATTGACGACATTCTGATCTACTCAAAGTCGGAGGAAGAGCATGCATCGCACTTGAGGACAGTATTGGAGATCTTGAGGAAGCATTGGTTGTATGCTAAGTATTCCAAGTGCGAGTTTTGGCTGGATAGAGTTGCTTTTCTCGGGCATGTGGTGACAGGAGATGGTATTTCGGTGGACCCCGAGAAGATTAAGGCTATCAGGGAGTGGCCTGTTCCGCAGTCAGCGTCTGAGATCCAGAGTTTCCTTGGATTGGCTGGTTATTACTGACGGTTCATTAAGAACTTCTCACGTATTACCGAGCCGATGACCAGACTGACGCGGAAGGTTATACCTTTTGTTTGGTCTGTTGATTGTGAGAAGGCTTTTGATGTTCTGAAGGAGAGGCTAACGACTGCCCCTGTTCTTGTTGTGCCTGATCGGAGTGGGGGATTCGAGATCTTTTGCGATGCTTCTGGCAAGGGTCTCGGTTGTGTGTTGCATCAGCATAGGCACGTGGTTGCGTATTCTTCACGTCAGCTTAAGACCCATGAGAAGAATTACCCGACACACGACATGGAATTGGCAGCAGTCGTGTTTGCGCTGAAGATTTGGAGGCACTTCCTGCTGAGTGAGAAGGTGAAGATCTTCACCGATCACAAAAGCTTGAAGTACATTTTTACTCAGAAGGAGCTCAACATGCGACAGTGTCGGTGGTTGGAGCTCATGGCAGATTATGAGATCGATCTGCAGTATCACCCTGACAAGGTGAATGTGATTCCGGATGCGCTGAGTAGGCTTCCAGTGGTGATGTTGTTGACTTCGCAGTGGAGATTGCAGCAAGATTTTTGCGGGTCTAGTATTGAGATTGTCCTTCCTGCGGAGACTTCTTCGTTGATGTGTATGCAGATACAGTCAACGATCGTGGATAGGATCAAGGCTGGACAGGCTGGAGACCCAAAGTTGATGAAGATACGGGAGCTGGTGGAAGCCGGTCTGCGGACTGACTTCTTGATTCATGAGGATGGCTCGCTGAGGTTTGGAGCCAGGTTGTGTGTGCCAGCCAGAGACAGCAGAGAGGAGTTGTTGGTAGAGGCACACAGTTCGCCGTATTCTGTACATCCTGGTGGGACCAAGATGTATAAGGACCTTCGCCTGAACTATTGGTGGCATGGTATGAAGAGGAGTGTGGCTCAAAGTGTAGCCAAGTTTCTGGTTTGCCAGCAGGTAAAGGCAGAGCATCAGCGTACGGCAGGGTTGCTACAACCGCTTCCGATTCCAGAGTGGAAGTGGCAACACATCACTATGGACTTTGTGACTGGACTGCCTCGGAGTCCGAAGCAGAATGACGCGATTTGGGTGATCGTAGACCGATTAACCAAATCCGCGCACTTTATTCCCTTCCGAGTAGGACAGTCCACTGAGACGCTAGCGAGGAGATATAAGGAGGTAAATCTTTTTACTCTCCGTTTTTATTTCTTTTCCCTAGTTTAGATAGTGATGTAACGTGAATCGTGCAGGAGATCATACGACTTCACGGAGTCCCTGTGAGTATCGTGTCAGACAGAGACACGAGATTCACATCTCAATTCTGGCAGAGTTTGGAGAAGAGCCTGGGTACGAGTCTGAGTTTCAACACGGCGTACCATCCGTAGATAGATGGCCAGTCCGAGAGGACGATCCAGATCTTAGAGGACATGCTGAGGGCGTGCATGTTGGACTTCAAGGGATCTTGGGAAAATCATCTCCACCTTGTTGAGTTTGCCTACAATAACAGCTACCAGGCGAGTATTGGCATGGCACCTTTCGTCGCGCTATATGGGAAGAAATGTCGATCGCCACTGAGCTGGGATGACATTGGAGACAGGGAGCTGTTAGGACCTGAGATGATCGTGGAGGCGGTGGATGTTGTGAGGAACATTCGAGAGAAGCTGAGGATTGCTCAGGACTGTTTCAAGCATTGGGCAGATGCTAAACGACGTCCTTTGGAGTTTCAGCCAGGTGACCATGTGTTCCTAAAGATTTCCCCGAATCGAGGAGTGATTCGATTTGGGAAATGAGGGAAGCTGAGCCAGAGATACATTGGACCATTTGACATTCTGGAGAGAGTTGGCGAGGTAGCCTACCGCTTAGCCTTGCCGCCATCTTTGGAAGGAGTTCACAATGTCTTCCATGTGTCGCAGCTTCGTCGGTACATCAGCGATCCATCTCATGCTGTGGATTTCTCGAAGATCACCGTTCGCCCCGATCTGACGTATGACCAACAGCCAGTGCAGATTTTGGACAGGCGTCAGAAGTCACTCCGGAACAAGACAGTCGATCTTGTTAGGGTGTTGTGGCGATACGGCTCGCCAGGAGAGTCTACTTGGAAGAGAGAGGATGAGATGAGAGAGCGATATCCACTTTTGTTCCCTGACACGTGAGTGTTAGGAAATTCCGAGGGGGAATTTTTCTTAAAGTGGGTAGGATGTAACGACTGGTTTTTGACTATTATATATATATTGGTTGTTCTCTCTTTTGTGTGTTTTTCCTCTGTTGGACGTTTTCTTCAATTCTTCTGATCTTCTTCCTTGATGAGCTTCATCTTGACCGTATCTTAGAGCTAAAGTGATTCTAGACGCCGTAGGAATCTTCCTGAAGCTTCGCGCTTCAATTCGGCACTTTTCGTGCATTTTAGTTGGTTCAAGAAGGGGAACCAACCGACTGGATTGCAATCTAGTCGGTCGATAACCCTTCATGAACCGACTTATTCATCTTGTATATTTCAGCTGAGTTACTGTTTGCGCTTAGTCGATCTAAGCACATTCATCGACAGACTAGTTCCCAAACTAGTCGGTTAGAACTTGTTCTCAGACCGACTAATTCTGAGATCTTTCTGACAGCCAAGTTACTGTTTGCCGTTAGTCGGTCAAAGAACGACTATCGACCGACTAGTTGCCAAACTAGTCGGTTAGAGTTTCTTCTCAGACCGACTAACTCTGTCTTTCATATTTTGCCTTAAGTCGGTCAATGAACATTCACCGACCGACTAGTTTCCAAACTAGTCGGTTGACGAACCTTCACAGACCGACTAAATCTGTCTACCATGTGTCGACTCTGTTCACTGTTTGCCTTTTAGTCGGTCTCAGTTGGACGACCGACCGACTAGTTCCCAAACTAGTCGGTCAACCACTCTTCACTAGTTTGCCCAGTAACCCTAGGTTAAGTCGTAGCCGCCGCACCCTTTCTTTATTTAAACGCTCGATCTTTTCTATTCTTCCTTCATATTTTCTAGCCGACGTTTCTTCTCTATCATTCCCCAACCTTCCTCTTGCCTTTCCTCATCCTCCCGAGCTCCCTCTCACCCTCCATTGCACCGACACCACCCCGTAGGCCACCGGCCGACACCAAAAATCCTACATTTCCATTTTGCTCCAGATTTTCCCATACATTCTCCCATCTCCAGATCCGTCCTATTTCAGCCTCCAGGAGATCCTTTCAGCGTAGTTCTTCCGGGATCGCTTCCTCCGTTGACGTGCTAGATCCGATTTGGCGACGGCAATCCGGATCCGGCGAAATCTTCTCCTACCTGCAGATTCGTAGGCGTCCTTGCTCGTCGCTCATCCGCCTCGTGTACGGTTAGTGATCTACCATTAATTTCCCAAAACCCACACCGTAATTTAGAAAAACCTAATAAAAATGGATTGCTAGACGTTGTAGGATTCCAATACAAAACCGGTTTAGATCTTTCAATTCTGATTTGCTGTTTTGCCATAACAGTGACCCTTCCTCGTAGATTAGCGAACTCTCGTCGACCGTCATCACCAGAACCAGGCAAGTGAAACTTGCCAACCTTTGTTTTAGGCCATGCTTAGGCCATTTCTTTGCTTCAGCGTGAAAGAGACTAGACCGTGAAATGATAGCGGTCTAGGCGCAATTTCCAAGTTCTAGCTTGACAACGAAGCTAGAATTGCCTTTTGTCATGTCATGTAATGCATTTGCCTGTCACGTTTAATTTCTTTAACTGTACGCAATTTAATTTGAATATCTGCCATGCATTGCATTCTTTACATGCCATTTGATTTGTATGTTGCATCGTAGCACACGCTACCAAATACATGTACAATCCGTGTTTCCGTGTTTTCGGCTAGGCACCTGCTATGCGGGCATAACCCTACGCCATACTTGTTAAAACACTTCCTGGCTCGTGATCCAGAAGCGAGCATTCCGTGTTCGGGGGGTAAGGCCCTGGCTCGATACACGTGGAGGGGTAGGGATAAACGGTCACTTGAGCGTAAGAGATGGCCCGTACAGCCTCTCTAGCCAAAGGGTGGAATCTCTGTGCACGACGTGCTTACCATACTTGTACTTGTCCTTGTGAATGTATACTAGTATTCCTTGCTTCCATGCCATGCCATGTCATACTTGCTGTTTTACTTATTTGCTGCTCATTTTATACATATGCCATGCCATGCATTCTTTAGAATTGCTAGGTTGCTTTTACCTTCCTTTAAGTTTCCTTGCACAAAGTCTTGTAGACTTTGCTGACATGTGGCCCCTTCTCTTTGGGTGTCGCATGTTAGTTGCTGAGCCAGAGACTGTAGCTAGGGACGACGAGTACGTGGAGTTCGTGCCTGATTCCATAGCTGACGTTGACGTGGAGTACGAGGACACCGGCGACCAGTCCTAGTGTTCCTTCACCGTTTTCTTTGTTAGTCGTTGTAGCTTGTCGGTGAGTAGCACCACTTAGTTGTTACTTTCTTTGTTGGCCATGCTGGGCCTTTTTCTTTTGGACTCCCTATGTTAGCCTGGTGGCTTTTCTGGTTGTTGTCAAATTTTATTTGGACTTGGAGATTGGAAATTTTATTATTTCGTCTCTTTCTATTATTCTTGTCCTTGTTCCGTGTCACATTACAGGGATCTGCGTGTTTATTCCAGACGCTTTACAGGCTGGAGCCTCACAGCTCCAAGCCTGAGCGAGCCTCGTCATGCCTCGCCTCCATTTTAGGGAAGCGGGTCGTGACAGCGGGGCACGGGGAGTGCAGGTTGTCGACGAGGTAGTCGGACGTCGGTGAGGGAATGGGTAGAGTGGAGGTTGTCGGAGGAGGTGGAGTTGGAGTTGGTGGTTGCGTTTGCAGGTTTAGGGTTTGAAGGGTACAGCTGAAGTGATGAAACTATAGTTTCTTCGAAGAAGAGGGCATGGGGCTCTTTGGTCTGAGTTTTAGATGAAGCAGCCTTAGGGTTTTGTATAGGTTAAGGTTTTAAAAAATGGAAGGAGTTAAATAAAAACTGATTTGTTTTTATATTATTTGATTTGTTTTAATTTTTTTTGTTAGGGGAATTAATACTAATTGATTTTTTTAATGATTTTGATTGGGGAAATAAAAGCTAAGATAATAAGGAAAGTTTGAATCATACTAATAATTAGGGAGAGAATAATGGGTTTTAATGAGAGAGTAATTCTAAAATGGTTATAGTTTTAATTAGGATTTAAATAGGAAGTTTTCAAAGGAATTTGAATTTGAATTTTGAAAACATTTGAATTTGAAAACTTATAACAATAATAACAGATTTAAATAAACTAACTTAATGTAAGTATATTAATTAGATCAACACATCAAAAGTATATTAATGAAAGACATTACTAAATAGAATTCAGCTCCAGTGTATCAGAAAAAACAGGTCGTTACAAAACATGTCCCAAAGGACAGCCTGATCGAGATCCGCTACTTTAGATACCTTAGACATGGAAATGTCTGTAGGTAGGGATCCGGAGAAAGGAATCCTAAAGATAATCCCTAGAAGCATGGGGTCAAGCTTGATCGGGGTCCCCTGAACGATGATGTCCAATATCACAGACTCATTGTGTTCACCGCGCATGAAGTTTGCATAGAATAACTTGACATGCATTGGGTAATGTCTGGGAGACTCATCATGGGAATACCTAAAAAGATCGACCAACTTGGTCGTAGTCAAAAGCTGTGAGAGGTTCTTGGCAGTGAAGGCTGGATACGAGATAAAACGCTCTGTGAGGAGCTGGACATTGATCATCAAATTGTATTTGCCCAAACACGTGTCGTCACGACACGTGGAGACAAGTTAAGCAGGAGTTGAAGGTTCTGAAGATTTAGGATTGTCTTGGGTTTGGGGTTCAGCTTCGGGGTTAGCAGGCATGGCTTGAGGTTCAACATTGGGAAAATCATGTAGAACTTGGGGCTCGACAGGGATAATCACTAGGGGCTGAACCTGGGTTTTCCTATGCTTATGAATCAAGGGCTCGGGCTCAGATTCACTTGCTCGCGATTCCTCGGAATCGGAGGGAGTAGAGAACTCAGGAGGAGGCAAAGGACACCTAGCTCGTTTCATGCGAGCTTTGGTTGGAGCTACCTTAGGAACCTTAACCCTAGTTCCCTAGGTTTCTTGAGGGAGATAGACTTCCCCTTAGAAGTGGTTGGCTTGGATTTGGGTGCCATCATATAGAATCGGAAAGGAAACTGAATTAATCGACAAATAGGGCATGAATTCAGAGAGGGAAACAAAATTTTACCAAGCCGACGACAGAGGAGACTGATCGATGCAAAGGAGGTGCACAAGTGGAGGAGTTGATGCAAGGAGGGAGGCCGAATCGACAGAAGAGGAGAAGATCGACAGTTGAAGGGAGGAGGAGAGGTCGGGTTCTTTTGAATCACATGAGGGAGAGAGAGGGGCCATGATTCGATGGTTATAGAAGAATGAGGGAGAGATCTGGGCCGTTGGATCAAAGTGAACGGCTCAGATCGAGGGCTACGAACCGTCAAACTCGACGGACATGCAACTAATGCACAACGTGCAGTCGCCTGTCGAGCCCTAATAAGAAAATGGCTCAGAAAGGGGATAGGCGCATGTAGAGGAAAACACAGTCGTCTGGATTTGGACATGTGACTATGAAAATGACCTATATGGGCCTACTGTACAGTAAAATTTTCAAGAAATTTTGAGCAAACTCTCGTGAAGTTTGGTGACAATTGGGCAGACGCCTGATGACAAAAATACAGTCACCTGGGAGATGACCAGGCACCTGTAAAATGACCATCCGTCGCCTATCATGAAAATGAGTTATGAAGGCTAAAAACTGGAGATCGGACCTGAAGAAGAAAAGTCAATCGACTGTCTTGGTTCTAAAATCCAGAATTGAGTTAGAATCAAGGATATGAGACTTTTCACCCTTAGACCTATACTCTAATTACTCTAATAACATAAAATAACCATCATAAACATATACAATGAAATACATATCAAAGATATTGAGAGAATCATAAAATTCATTAAAATCTCCAATAAATCTTATAGAAAACTAGAGTGAAAAATAGTTATATTCAAAAATGAGATATGGAAATGATGAAATGAGCTCAAACAAGTTATAACAAACAAAAATGAGCTCCTAAATTTCAGATTCACCCATAATCTCTAATTCTCCACGCAACCTCACAAATGAGTCTTCTTTTAGAGGTTTAGTGAAGATGTTGGTGATTTGTTTTTGGGTTTCAATGTACTCTAAGATGATGTCCTTCTTAGCTACCTGATCATTAATGTAATGGTGTCTCATATCTATGTATTTGGTATGGGAGTGGTGTACCGGAGTTTTGGAGAGACAAATAGCACTTTGGTTATCAACCATGATATGGCAAGTATCACAATTGACACCATAGTCTTTGAGAGTGCGTCTCATCCAAAGGACTTGTGACATGCAAGACCCGTGGCAATATATTCTGCTTCGATCGTGGACAATGATACAGAGTTTTGCTTCTTGGAAAACCAATAGACAATGTAATTTCCTAGAAATTGGCAAGTGCCCCTAGTACTTTTCCTGTCGGATTTGCATCCAGCAAAATTAGCATCACTATATTAGACTAGCTCATATATGCTAGATTTAGGGTAAAATAACCCCTAATCTAGTGTCTGATTGAGGTAACGAAAAATTCGTTTAACCGCAATCAAGTGTGTTTCCTTAGGTCTAGCTTGATATTTAGTACAAATACATATTGAACACAGGATATCGGGCTTACTTGCAGTTAAATGAAGTAGACTACCTGTCATACCTCGATATAGATCAATGTCTACATATTTCCTGTTTTCATCTTTGTGAAGATGAATTGTTGTACTCATGCGAGTCCTTTTGCTTGAAGATGATTCCATCCCAAGTCGCTTGATAAGCTCCCCAGAGTACTTAGTTTGGTGTATGAAAATCACATCCTTCATTTGTCAAATTTGAAGATCTAGAAAGTAATTGAGCTCACCCATGTGGCTCATCTCAAATTCTTCCTTCATAGATTTAGAAAATTCTTGGCAAAGGTCAAAGTTAGTAGAACCAAAGATAATATCGTATACATTAACTTTAATAAGGAGGATGTCATTTTCATAATCTTTAATGAAAAGTGTAGAGTCAACTTCACCCATTTTAAAACCTAAATCCAAAAGAAAGATTTTAAGTCGATCATACCAAGCTCCAGGAGCTTGTCTCAACCCATACAACGCTTTCTTAAGTTTGATTACATGATTAAAAAATTTTCATGTATAAAACAGGGTGGTTGAGAAACATAAACTTCTTCATTAACTATACCATTTAAAATGCACTTTTAACATCCATTTGAAATAATTTAAAATTCTTATGAGATGCAAAAGATAAAAGCAACCTAATAGCTTCTAAACTAGCTACGGGGGCAAAGTATTCTTCGAAATCAGTACCTTCCTCTTGCTGATAGCCTTGAGCTACAACCTTGCTTTATTTCTTGTGATGACCTCATTTTCGTCTGTCTTGTTCTTGAATATCCATTTGGTCCGAATGACTTGGTGACCACTTGGAAGAGGAATGATGTCACGGTCGCTTTCCGACCGTACGTATTTTAGAGCGTGTGTGATTCGTGAGTGTGTGTTCGTTTTTTGTTATTATTATTATTTTTCCTTAGCCTTAACGCGTGACCGGACTCCGTATCCGCAATCCTCTCGGAGGCGCGATCGCCCCGGTTTTTCCTTTGTAATTTTTTGACATCAACGGACCAACCTGCTGTTCCTCGATTATTAAGGTATTAAAAGCTTATTCTTAAACTTTTATTTGAATTCCTTTCTGTAAGTCTCTTTTTTAAAATCAAGCTCATAAGTTATTATTTTTAAACCCTAATCTATTAATTATCATATCCTACTTTAATATTTATATTGTTAAGTTTTATCATCAGAATCAAATCTTTTAATAGGAATAAAACAAACTTTTCCCTTAACAATCCCAGGAACCGCACAAATAACACCCAGGGCTTATGAGACTCATTTAAATCCACGCATCAGAGTCCGTAATTATAATAAATAAAAACTCTTTCCCCTCTACTTGCCCTACAACCTAAGCTAGGGCAAAACGCAGCCTCCCTATCTTTCTTCTCTACGCCAACACGCAACAAAAACCCACGCCAATTCTCTTCTCCATAGCCGCCTCCGTTCATCTCCTCGCCTCCCTTCGACCCTTACCGTCAAGCCCTCTCCGACTTTGTTTGATCTCAGCCCACACCGTAGCACTCCGACACCACCTCGCAACCACGTCGCCCTTCGCCGTTCATCACTTCTGACATGCTCCTCCGATCTCCACGCATGCACCCAAGCGCCGCAACAAACCCCTACTCCGCTCGTGTCTTCGTGTCTCCGACCCCCGAAAACCATCACCTCCGGCCTCTTTCCCTTCGCCGGTCCCTCTCTCCGGCCTCCCCCACCGCCTGCCCGCCGTGGGTACCCGCTGCAGCCGCTGCCTCGCCGGAAAACTCCACGGCGCCGATGTTCCGCAACCGTCCGACCTCCAGGCGCACGGTGCTTCGATCAGACGCGCAGCAGCGCCAAACACCGTCGTACAGTGCTCCCCGTCGAACACCTCACTCCGACCAAGACCCGGAGGCACCGCCCCGTGCCCCGCCAATGGCCCAGGCACTACAGCGACGCCTCTTGTGCTGACTGCGTCCGTCCGCAGCCTCGACGCAGCAGCAGGCCGCTGCTCTTCACGACGGCACCGCCGACGCACGGTATCTCCCTATCCCCATAAGCCTTTCCTCTCGACCTCAACCCACAAGGCCACATCCCTCGGCCTCCAGTTTCCGATGAACTCGCAGCGACCGTCGGCAGTCGCCCATCAACCACCACACCCTTATGAATCATGATCTTTCAAGAGTCGACTTTGACCTTAGGAATATAAAATTCAATCTTTTGCCTTCTTTATTAATGGAGTTGCTTGCATTTTGGACTTTTTCCAAACCATCACTGAATCACCAAAATATGTATCCAGGGAACCTATCAAACTATAGTTTGGATCCAGCTTTCATTTCGAGTTCCTGGTGAAACAATCACCGAACAAACACCAAACCCGCCATTAAACCAAGTATACTACACTTCCCCTTGCTGCTCAACATTAAACCCATTGAACTCATTGACAGACATCACCCAACATCTTCCATCCCCGGTTCTCTATCCAGTATCCATATTGCGCGTAATTGACAATCTTCTGTTTGTGCGCATAATTGACAATGTTCTGTTTGTGTGCGTAATTGACAATTTGACCACAATACGTCTTTTATTTCTTGTTCCTTGCAAAACAATCACCGAAACAAACTGTAATATTTGTTATTAACAGTAATTATATATATTAAAAATAACCCATATGTGTTATGATAATATTATTATTGTTATAACCGGTAAGTTTAAATAACCATACGTATGTAAATAGTTCGACCATGCTTTCCTATAAGCTAATGATGATGTACAATAAGTTAACCCTAGTTAACTAGTTCGTAACCTAATGAAATTGGTGTTTGCATACTAATAACATTTTATATTGATGTTAACTTGATGATCTACAGGGTTGATAATTCTTTTTCGCAACTCTAGTTGTCATGTAACCTAGGTTGCTTGATAATAATTATGGAGTATTTTCGTACTAGCAACTTGATGTAATTAATGTGATAGTTATTTAACAATCGTTAATAGTGATTTGAAATCCACGTAGGTCAGAAAACTTGATTAAAATTGGGTCGTTAGACGTTTCAGGATTTGTCTGATTATTCTAGCCGTCGTCACAAACTTATTCGTGCACATGTTTTATCTCAGAGTATCCGTCGTTCCGCACCGTGCACACTGACGGAGTCCAACCCCTGACGTCGCTACCCGACGTCAGAGTAGCTCTCGCGTCGTGTTGAGGTTGGTGTGATGATTGGTGTTTGGGCACGTAGGCAGAACTGGACTCCTTGATCTTGTGACTATCAGCACGCCCCTTTTCAGGCAAGTGAAACTTGCCCGTTGCTTGTTTAGGCCATGTTTTAGGCCACTTTTGTACCGTAGCGTAAAAGAGACTAGGCAATGAAATGATAGCTGCCTAGACGCCTATTTGATATAGTTTGACAACGAAACTAGATCCGTCACCTCATTCAATTTAGCTTGACAACGAAGCTAGATCCAACCCCTTTTACCTGTTTTGTTCATGCTGCCATGTCATCCATGCATTTGTAACTGCCATGTTTAAATTCCTTAAGTGTATGCATTTAAATTACAGCTTGCCATGTCATGCCATCCATGTCTGATTATTGCATTCGTAGCACACGCTACTATACTTGTACTTGCTTGTTGAGGCTAGGTGCACCCCTATGCCATATTGAAAAACACTTCCTGGCTCGTGATCCAGAAGCGAGCATTCATGTTCGGGGGTAATGCCCAGGCTCGATACATGTGGAGGGGTAGGGTTGAGCGACCACTCAGCGTAGAAGTGTGCCCGTACAGCCTCTTCAGCTGTAAGGCGTAAACTCTGTGCACGACATGAAAACGTGACTTGTGAATGTTAGTAGTTTGCTGCTCTTGCCATGCCATGCTAGATGCTTGTTGTACTTTACTTTACCTATTGCACTCGTACTTTAACTACCATGTCATTGCATCATGCTAGAACTGCTAGGTTGCTTTGCTTTACTTTCAGTTTCCTTGCACAAGTCTCTTGTAGACTTGCTGACATGTGCCCCTTGCTCTTTTGGGTGTCACATGTTAGACCCTGAGCCAGTGACCGTTGGTGAGGACGAGGTGTTCACTGACTCTGAGCCTGAGCCTATGTTTGACGAGGAGTTTGTGGACACCGGTGACCAGTCTTAGAGATTGTTCTGAGTTACTTCTGTTAGGTTGCTGTTAGTTGTCAGTGTGTATCACCTTTGCTTTCCGTACGTTGTACTTTTGTTGGCCATGCTTGGGCCTTTATACTCTGTTTTTTCTTTCCAGCCTGGTGGCTTTTCTGTGATGTTGAAACTTATTTTTGGACATTCTGAGATTGGTTATTTTATGTCTCTTTCTTTATTATTATTATCTTGTTTCGTATCGTATTTGCAAGGACCTGCCATTTGAAGTTTATTGACGCTTATCAGACTTGTAGCTTCGCAGCTTCAAGTCTGAGCGGACCTACTCACGCCTCGCCTCCATATTTTTGGAAAGCGGGGCGTGACAAATGAGCTCCCAAACTTCATTCCTTTCAATTGCATGAGCTCCTCTTCCATTGCAACGATCCACGAGATATCGTCACACGCTTCTTGGATATTCTTTGGCTCAATGGTAGAGACAAAGGTGCAATGAGAGAACTCATCAATCATTGACCTTGTTCAAACACCCACACCAATATCTCCAATTTATTGGTCATAGGGGTGGTCACGAACGGTCGGATAAGTTTTGGGAATACTTGGATCACTTGGAACAATCTCAACATTTTCATTAGTAATGTTAGTCTCAATAACATCATTAATTTTAACATTACTAATTGAATCACATAAAACATCTACACTATCATCGACTACATGATGAACATCAAAATCTTCATGAAATGAAACGTGTAGTGATTTCTCGATCGATGAATAGGTTTTGTTGTATTTCCGGTAGGCTTTGCTACGTGTGGAATATCCAACAAAAATTCCTTCATCGGATCTTGGCTCAATTTGTCTAAATTACCAAACACGTTCTTTATAAAACATTTTGAACCAAAGACTCGAAAATACTTAACTTATGGCTTTTTATCATAGAAAGTTCAAAACAAGTTTTGTTCATTCGTGTCCTCACTAGGATCCTATTAAGCATATAACATGTCGTGTGCATCGCCTCCGCCCAAAATTGAAGTCCAAGATGACTATCATGGATCATGGTGCGAGCACACTCAATAAGAGTCATATTCTTTCTCTCAGCAACACCATTTTTGTGGTGGTGCGCAAGGAAAAAAGTTGTGAGTATTCCTATTATTATCACAAAACTTAGAGAAAAGTTCATTCTCAAATTTTCCTCCATGATCACTATGAATAGTGATAATGGTGGTTCCTAAAAGATTTTGAATTTTCTTTGCAAATTTGGTAAACTCATCAAAGGCTTCATTTTTATTAGTTAAAATGATACAAATGTAAATTTAGAAAAAACATCTACAATGGCTAGTCCATAATAATCATTTCCTAAAGATGCTACTCTAGTATGCCCAAATAAATCTAAATGAAGTAATTCTAAGGGCATCTTAAAAGTTATGCCATCTTTAAATTTAAATAAAGATTTACGAAGTTAATTTACCTCGTTGACATGAATCACAAAAGCTTTTCTTTTTAAAAGATATTTTCGAAAAGCCTGTGACTAAATCATGCCTAGCTAACTTATATAAATGCTTAAAATGAACATGCCCAAAACGGCGATGCCATAATAATTGTTCATTAGAATGAGCAACTAGGCAGTGTTCAAATGATTTAGGTATACTTAAAATATAAATATTTTTATGTCTAATGCCGAAAAATAAAACATGTGAATCATTATCAATGATACTACACAAACCCTCTCCAAAGTTAACCATGTAACCTTTGTCACAAAGTTGACTTATAGAGATGAGGTTATGAAATAAACCTTCTGCTAAATAAAAATTATGAATTAAAGGTTTGGATGGGTTACCTACTTTGCCTACTCCGATAAT
Source organism: Scilla litardierei (assembly GCA_030789695.1). Classification (NCBI taxonomy): domain Eukaryota; kingdom Viridiplantae; phylum Streptophyta; class Magnoliopsida; order Asparagales; family Asparagaceae; genus Scilla; species Scilla litardierei. Next base: position 59,881,169 of record CM061138.1, read on the forward strand.
GGTTCCCTTTTGATCGCCTCCAAAGGTGACCGTTGCACCGTCCTTGATGCGGATCACTTCGCAGAGCAAGGCGGGATCTCCCCTCATATGTTTGGAGCAACCGCTATCAAGTATCCATCATTTCCTTTTAAAGCTAATATTTCTTTTATTGCTCTTTTTCTTATTCTGGGGTACCTACATAGTATACCATAAGCTCATGGTACCCAAGTTTGTCGGGTCCAAGGGAATTAGCCTTTGGAAACCAAGTTCAAGTGGACTTTGGCTTTCCAACATAGTTACCACTATTTATCACATCAATAAAATAAGAATTTACATATGCATTCATATTATTTGTGCTAGAGTTCTTGGGACCCCAAATAGTGTATGATTTGGGAGTCCTCTTCCTGGTTTCATGGACATTAGGTTGAAGTCTACGTGGTGCATGATGCTTAGGAACAAGTGGCTAGCATATGAAGATGGAGGAGGATATGCATGCGACATATAAGGATTATATACAAAATGAGGAGCATGCATATGTTGTGGTGCATATGGAGCATACATGTGATGATGTGGATATGAATGAGCATACATTGGAAGATGTGTATGAACATAAGAAAGTGTGTGAGCACGTGCATGAGCATTTCTCAAGTGTGGGTTTGCACGTGCCCGTGGGTGGGGAGCATAAAATGCATCATGCGTGTTCACATGAGAAGTAGGAGTGTTCTTACACGTGTGAGTGTTAGCATATATAAAGGCATGTCCTTTCTTTTGATTTCCACCCTTAGTGGGTTTCTTGTCCAAAAAAGGAACGTGCGGAATGGTGACTTTCTTGGTAAGTTTGCTACCAATAGTGTTTTTGACACCACTTGTGGATGCACCGGAGGAGGATGTCATCATAAAATCTATAGTTACACCACTATAGGAGGTGCGTGAATTGGATGCATTTGCCTCCACATAACCAAGTCCAACACGATGTGTGGCCGAAAATTGGTTGGAAAGTAATTCATCCAATTGCACTTTTCCTTTGTTAAATCTCTTAAATGGGAGGACATGAGCTCATATATCTCATTTAAAGAAGAAATAGTAGTGTCCAAGGTGGACACACGTTAATTAGCTCGTGCACTTGGGTTTTGAGAGAATCATTCTCAATACCCAACTGTGTGTTTTGTAAAATTAGATCGTCACTATATTTAGAAGAAACGTGATCTACTTGAGATTTGATGGAATTCACCTCATTTCTCAATGTGCCATTTTGAGAAACCAAGTTGGCTTTCTCAAGTGTGAGTGTGTCAACAATGGTGTCATTGTTGGTGATCGATGGCATGGATGATTTACTAACATTCAATTCCTTCAAAATAGTATATCTAAGCATGAGAGATTGATACTTAGAAAATAATTCTTCGTTAGCTATACGAAGTTCATCCATAGTTACCTCGGGTTCATTGTTCTCACTATCGCTCCCATCGGAGAATATATCTTCTCGGGCCATAAAGCACATGTGTGCACTCTCACGCTTCTTATCCTCAGATTCGCTTGAAGAATCCCCCCTTGAGTCATCAAAAGTCCCAACAAGTCCTTTCTTCTTATCCTTCTTGAATTTGTCGGATTTGTGGAACTTCGGTGCTCTCCACTTCTCTTTTTTCATTAGCATTGGGCAATCCTTCTAGATGTGCACTGGCTTGTTACACTTAAAACAAAGAAGATAGGAGTTGTTAGTGGAATCAAATTTAGATTTGGAAGGGAATTTACCTTTGCGAAAGAAGCGTTGGAACTTCTTTGCCATGAGCGTCATTTCTTCCAAATCCATCTCGTTCTCAGACTCATCGCTATAGGAGGACAAAGAGATAGCTTTGAATGCTAACGCCTTCTTCTTTGCCTCCGTTGGCTTCATCATGCCTCTAAGCTTCAATCGGTTCTCCCTTCTTACTTTGTAAGACATGAGAGTACCGATGAGATTCACCACGGTATAGTTCTTCATGTCATTGACATCCTCAATGTCAATTGCTCTTTTTTCCCACTTTGAGGTCATTGACATGATTATCTTTCTTACCTTGTCTTGTTGTGTATATGTTTATCCGAGAGCTTCAAGCTCATTGGTGATGTCGGTGAAGCGACTGTACATCGTGGAAATGTTCTCATCTTCCTGCATTTGAAACATGTCGAAGTTTTGTATATCAACATATAACTTTAACAATATTACCTTGTTGGTTCCCTCGTGGGTGAAGGTGAGATGGTTCCATATTAGATATGCACTCTTACATGTGCATATCTTGTTGAACTCATCCGGATCCAGTGCACAATGAAGAGCGTTCATTGCTTTGGCATTGTTTACCTCGGCGGACTTTTTGGCGGGAGTCCACTTGTCAAAATCTTCTTTCGAAGGCTCTACGTAATCCTTATGGATGGTTCTCCAAAGAGAAGCACTCCTAAGAAACGTCTCCATCCGACACTTTCAATAGCTGAAATTCGTGCCATTGAAACACGGAGGACGAACCGTTGATTGTTCTTCGAATACGGAAGAAGCACCATCATGATCATGATTGTTGTACGAATTAGGAGGAAGAACATTGTTGTTGTTGGATGCCATAGCTATAGACTAGAATTGTTACCAATTGTAAGGACCCTGACTATGAGGAAAACACTGGAAGGGTGGTTGAATAGTGTTTATAAAAATTAACTAAGAAATTACGCCTAATTAAAATCCTAATCCAACAAAGATGCAGAAATAAGAATTAACAATAATGAACGATGCTAATGTTGAGTATTGGACTCCCCGGATTTGGTTTTGGATGATGAGCAAACATAAATAATTCATGAACTAACAATTTGTGAGCGCAGTTATAGAGATCGTCGCCAAATTCACGAGAACACTCAAAGCGACATCTCAAGACTTCTCAAAGCTCGTATTCAATGCCTAAAGCTTCGTTGAAGCTTTTGGACCATTTTGGAAGTCATGAAGATTTGATCGAAGCTCTCGAAGACCGTTCTTTAAGGTTTTATTTATAGTCTTTTAGTTTCGATCTATAGAATGTTAATCCTTGAGTATATCTTACATTTCTATCTTCATAACGCTCATATCTTAGCTCTAGGATCTTAGTAGAAGTCCATTCTAACTTCCTCGAAGCATTGCACTTCGATTCGGACTTTATTGTGCATGTTAGTTGGTTCAAGAAGAAGAACTGACCGACTAGATGGTGATCTAGTCGGTCGGCAAAGCTTCTTGGACCGACTAGTTTCAGTTTGTATTTTCTTGCTCAGTACTGTTTACAGTTAGTCGGTCTACGTTGACTCACCGACCGACTAGTTTGTGAACTAGTCGGTCAGTGATGCTTCTTTGACCGACTAGTTGAGATTTACTGTACATGCCAATTTTCTCCTAAGCTACTGTTTATCGTTAGTCGGTCTAAGAACATTTGGCGACCGACTAGTTGATGATCTAGTCGGTCAACATTTGTTCTTGGACCGACTAAATCAATTTGTATTCAGACTAATTGTTTTTGACTCTTAGTCGGTCTATGTTCACTGAACGACCGCCTAGTTGTGAAACTAGTCGGTCAGACAGTCTTCTTGGACCGACTAGATTTCTAGGTCTGAAATTCAATCTCTTCACTGTTCTTCACTTAGTCGGTCCATGTTGATTGACCGATCGACTAGTTGATGAACTAGTCGGTCAGTGGTTGTTCTTTGACCGACTAAACTGCTTCAGATTTCTATCCGTTGGGATTTGACCTAACTCGTTTTTATGGGACCCTATAAATACGAAGCTTGGTCATTTCTTTCTAGGTTAGAGCTGCTATTAAGAGATTCATTGAGATTGAAAGAGTTAGAGATTCTCACTCATTTCCAAAGCTATCTTCCTCAGAAGAAATCCATTCTCTCACTTTCTAGATCTAGAATCCATCTTGAGAGAAGTTTGTTCTTGGTGAGCCCTTCAAGCTCTAGCTTGATTCAAGTCTCCAAATCACTCCTAGGCACCCATTGCTGCTCATTTCAGTGGTGATAGGTCTTGGTGACTTTCTCTTCCTCAAATCCCTCCTTGCACCTATTTGGTAAGAATACTCAAGGTATATGATTTTGTGGTAAGATTGTGTATTTCATTATAAACTCATTTATATTGCTTATTGATTCTCTCGGTTGTGAGAGAAGGTTGTGATCCCGGGTTGTGGGATTCACTATTGCCATTGTATGTATGATTTGATCTTGTGAAGGTTTTTCACAAGATATCATAGTGGAAATCTTGGGTTAGGGTTTCTAACCTAAGTATCCGGAGGGGATCCGGGTGGTTGGGACGTAGGATCACCGGGAACAAGTCGGGGAGACTTGGGTGGATCCGAACCCAGTAATATCTATTGTTAGCATTGTTAATTTTGTTGTTGTCATCAATTTAAGCTTCCGCAAATTGATTTGGTAGTTGTTTGCACGATAATTAGGAATTATACTCCTTGTTATTTTTAAAGTACTATTCACCCCCCCTCTAGTACTTGTGCAGTAGCTTGTAGGGCATTACATTTGGTATCAAAGCCAGATACTTAGCTATGTCTGCCAACGACAACAAGACCGTGCGTCCACCTTCCGACTATGGCACCTTCAGGAACCGTGAAGGAGCATCTTCGGTGATGGAAGGACATTCCTCAACGAGGCCTCCATTCTTCAACGGTACCAACTACAGGTACTGGAAATGCCGGATGGAAACTTTCCTCTGGAGTGTATCTCTATGGAGGACCACGATGAAGGAATACGTCGAGCCCGCCGAAGAAGACTTTGAGAAATGGACAACCGCGGAGGTCGCCGCGGAGGTAAGCAATGCCAAGGCAATGAACGCCTTGCAATGCGCATTGGAGCCCGAGGACTTCAATAAGATATGCACATGTAAGAGTGCATATCAAATTTGGAACTCCCTCCTCATACTACATGAAGGGACGAGTAGGGTAAGAGACTCTAAACTCGTAGTTGTTAACAAAGATTACGAAATGTTTCATATGCAACAGGGTGAGAAGATGAAGGAGTATTATGCTCGCTTCGTCGACATCATAAACGAGTTGGAGGCTCTTGGCAAAACCTACACCCAAAAGGAGAAGTGTTCGAAGCTTATCGAAGGACTTCCTTCTTCTTGGGAAAAGCGTACCTTCGCCATCGAGGAAGGTAATGATATGAATAAGTACACCGTAGTTCAACTAATGGGTACTTTAATGTCATACGAGGTACGCAAGGATAGCAAGTTAAAATTGCAGGAAAAGATGAAGTCCTACCTAAAGCAAGACGAGCCAAAGAAGAAGGCTATTGCTTTCAAGGCCGCTCCATCCACATCCACATCAACCGATGATGAAGACTCGGAAAACGAGTTGGACTTGGAGTCCATGGCACTCATGGCCAAGAAGTTCAACCGTTTCTTCCGAAAAGGTAACTATAAGAACAAAGCTAAATTTGGTTCTTCTAACGCCTCCTCCTCTCCTTTGTGTTTCAAGTGCAATAAGCCAGGACACATGAAAGCGGAGTGTCCTCTTAATAAGCAAAAGGAGAAGTGGAAGGCGCCGAAATTCGATAAGTCCAAGAAGTACAAAAAGGGGTACAAAAAGGGACTTATCGGAGCAACATTCACCGACTCCGAGGATTCCTCAAGCGGAGAGTCGGATGATGAGAAAGTGGAGCAAGCGCACATGTGCTTCATGGCAAGAGAGGAGCATGATCAAGGATCCTACTCTTCCGATGATAGTGACGACGAAGGCGATGAGGTAACTATGGATGACCTTAGGAATGCTAATTCTCAATTATGGTCTAAATACACTAAATTAGTAAATAGATATACTAAGGTAAAAGATGACCTAGCTAGCATTCAAACCTCGCCTAAGACTATCATCACCAACAACGACACCGTTGTTGAAGAGTTAAGAAATGAGATTATTAATCTCAAATCTAAACTTGAACATGTTAGTGTTGAGGATTTGCAAGAACATAGGATAGCGGATTTGACTTCTCAAAACTCAACTTTGAGTATTGAGAATGAAAATCTCAAGTCTCGTGTTTATGTGCTCACATCGCAAATATCCACTTTGGATGCTTCGATGCATTCTCTCACCGAGAAATATGAGTGCACGATAGGCTGAATTAATAAATTCAATAAGGGTAAAGACCATTTGGATAACATCCTAAATGATTTACTTCCGGGCAATCACCACATTGGCTTGGGGTATAAGATAGGGAGTTCATCCAAATCGGCCACTACTTTTGTTAGGCCTACTTCCGATGCCTCACCGAGTGGGAGCAAACACTCTATTGGTAGTTCATCTACCAATGGTGCTTCCACTTCGCACACACCCTATTTTGGAAAGAAACCCACTTTGGGTGGACCTCCAAAGAAGGGTCATGCCTACATGTACACAAATACCATGCCACGTAGGAACACACGTCCTACTCCACCGGCTCACACATATGATGATTTTTATGCAACACATTCACGGGCACGTGCACACCATGTGAGACACCCTCACGCACGTGTTCCCTCACATGCATATGTTCACCCACAACATCATATGAATAATTATCCGCATGCACCATTCCATCATGTTCCTTATGCCTATCCACGACATGCATCACGTAGAAACCAACAACGCATGCATGCACCCAATAGGATGAGGGCTCCCAAGATTTTCACTATTTGGAGCCCAAAGGACACAAGTATGGATGAAAAACAAGTTTATATGAATGCTTATTTTTCGAATGTTGTGCATAGTAGTGATTATGTGGGGAAGTCTAAGTCCAATTGGACTTGGCTTCCAAAGGTCTAATCTTTTGGACCCAATGTCCTTGGGTACCATGATACGATATTCCATATCTATAGGTACTCAAGAAAAAGGAACGGAGCACCAAATTTAAATTTAGCTCCAAGAGAAATTGGATACTCGATAGCGGGTGTTCAAAACACATGACGGGTGACGCTCAATTGCTCTCCGGAGTGGTTCCCATTGCAAATGGAAACCGCGTCGTATTTGGAGGCAACGAGAGCGGAACCATCATAGGTGTTGGTAAAGTGTGTAATCCTTCTAAACCCATTATATGTGATGTTTACCTTGTTAAAGGATTAAACCACAATCTTATTTCAATAAGTTAACTTTGTGACAAAGGTTACAAAGTTAACTTTGAGAAAGGAATGTGCCATATTTTAAGAAAAGATAATAATGAATTATTATTTTCCGGCACACGCCATAAGGATATATATATCCTAGATCTTCCAAGATCACATGAACAATGTCTTATTGCCAACACAAGTGAACAACACTTATGGCATCGACGTTTTGGTCATGTGAACTTTGGAACACTTTTTAAGCTTTCCAAGTTAAATTCTATTAGAGGCTTCCCTAAGCTTGTCTTTCAAAATAAAAGCTTTTGTGACTCGTGTCAACGAGGCAAGCTTCCAAAATCTTCATTTAAACCTAAGAAAAGCATTTCTTCTAAGCGGCCTCTAGAGCTATTACATCTAGATTTATTTGGGCCAACTAGAGTCGCTTCTTTAGGTAATGCTAGATATAGACTTGTCATCGTTGATGACTTTTCTAGGTTTACTTGGGTATTTTCATTGTGTAATAAAAATGAAGCTTTTGAAAACTTCACAATTTTTGTTAAGAAAGTACAAAATCTCATTGGAACCACCATTGTCACTATTCGTAGTGATCATGGAGGGGAATTTGAGAATGAGTCTTTTGAGACATTTTATGATGAAATTGGTATTACACACACCTTTTCATTCCCTCGCGCACCTCCTCAAAATGGTGTTGTTGAGAGAAAGAATAGGACGCTAGTGGAGTGTGCTCGCACTATGCTTGATGATAGCCAACTTGGTCATCAATTTTGGGCGGAAGCGGTACATACCGCTTGCTATGTGTTTAATAGAATACTTTTGAGGCCCGACACTAAACAAACTTGTTATGAATTGTTGTTTGGTAGGTTGCCTCAAGTTAAACATTTTCGTGTTTTTGGTTCGAAATGTTTTATTAAGAACACGTATGGTAGTTTGGACAAATTCGATCCAAGATCCGATGAGGGGATTTTTGTTGGATATTCTTCGCGTAGCAAAGCCTACCGGATATTCAACAAATGAACCTCGACGATCGAGGAGTCGCTTCATGTGTAATTTAATGAAGGATTTGTTCCAACTAGAATTACTAATGATGATGACTCTATGGATGTCTTATGTGATTCAATTGGTAATTCTAACTCTAATGATTCTATTGATTCTATTGAGACTAAACCGTCTAATGAAGTTGTTGAGAATGTTCCTAGTGACCAAGGTATTCCCAAACGGCTTCATACCGTTCGTGACCATCCTCATGAGCAAGTCATTGGCAATATCCATGATAGTGTCAAGAAGAGATCGCAAGTGAACTACTTTGCTCATTGTGCCTTTGCCTCCTCGATAGAGCCAAAGAATGTTAATGAAGCATGCGAAGATAGCGCTTGGATCTTAGCCATGGAGGAGGAACTCATTCAATTCGAGAGGAATGAAGTTTGGGAGCTTGTTCCATTGCCATCGAAGAACCACACCGTCATAGGGACAAAGTGGATCTTCAAGAACAAAACCGACGAAAACCAAGTCGTCGTCCGGAACAAAGCTCGGTTAGTAGCTCAAGGCTATCGACAAGAGGAAGGTATTGATTTCGAAGAATCCTTCGCTCCGGTAGCTAGATTAGAATCAATTAGATTGTTATTGTCTTTTGCATGCCATAAAAATTTCAAATTATTTCAAATGGATGTTAAAAGTGCATTTTTAAACGGAGATGTTGTTGAGGAAGTTTACGTTTCTCAACCTCCGGGCTTCATAAATGAAAAATTTCCAAATCATGTTTTTAAACTTAAGAAAGCACTTTACAGTTTGAGACAAGCTCCTCGAGCTTGGTATGATCGCCTAAAGAATTTTCTTTTGGATTTGAATTTTAAAATGGGAGAAGCCGATTCTACACTTTTTGTTAAGCATTCGAATAATGATATAATTTTAGTTCAAATATATGTTGATGATATCATTTTCGGTGCTACTAACTTTGCTCTTTGCGAAGAGTTTTCTAATGTTATGAAGGAACAATTTGAGATGAGCCACATGGGTGAGCTCAAGTATTTCTTAGGTCTCCAAATTCGCCAAATGGACGATGCAATCTTCATCCACCAAACGAAGTATACGGTGGAGTTGCTAAAGCGATTTGGAATGGAGAGTGCCTCCGGGAAAAAGACTCCTATGAGCACTACAACGCATCTTGATAAAGATACAGGCGGAAAAGATGTAGACAGTCGTCTATATCGAGGTATGATAGGTAGTTTACTTTATCTTACCGCTAGTAGGCCCGATATCATGTTTGCCGTGTGTATTTGTGCTCGTTATCAGTCTCAACCTAAGGATTCTCACTTAGTAGCGGTAAAACGTATTTTTCGCTATCTAAGTTACACTTTAGATTTTGGATTATTTATCCGAAATCTAGCACATATGAGTTAGTCTCATATAGTGACGCTGATTATGCGGGATGCAAATCCGACAGGAAGAGTACTAGTGGCACTTGCCATTTTGTAGGAAATTCCCTTGTCTCTTGGTTTTCCAAGAAGCAAAATTCGTTATCACTTTCAACCACCGAGGCGGAATATATTGCCGCCGGTGCCGCGTGTGCTCAAGTTCTTTGGATGAGACACACACTTAAAGACTTTGGTATAAACTGTGATACTTGCCCTATCATGGTTGACAACCAAAGTGCAATATGTCTTTCCAAGAACCCGGTACACCATTCCCGTTCGAAACACATAGATGTCCGACACCACTTTTTAGATGATCATGTTGCTAAAAAGGACATCATTTTAGTGTACGTTGAAACCCAAAAGCAAATCGCCGATATTTTCACGAAACCTCTAAAGGAGGACTCCTTTGTGCGGTTGCGTCGAGAATTGGGGATTATGGGTAAATCCGAGATATAGGATTCATGTTTCATTCAATAATCTTGCATGCTATTATATTTCGTAATATTTCGTTCATGCTAGACTTATTGGATTTTTTCGGGATTTTTGTGATATTTTGAATTTGTGCTTGAATTCATGTTTGAATGTCGTATTTGAGATTTCGATGTTTAATGGGGTAGTTTAGATGATTTTTGAGAGGATTATGATGTATCGTCCAAGTGTATTGAGGAGAGAACTTAATTATCAATTTTTGGACTCATCTAGCCGGTCTCAGTTCATCAACCAACCGACTAGATTCACATCTAGTCGGTCAGCTAATGAACTTAGACCGACTAGCTCTATCTCTAAACTTTTGGACTCACTTAGTCGGTGTCAGTACAATCACCAACCGATTAGATTCGTATCTAGTCGGTTAGTAAAAGAACTTAGACCGACTAATTCAAGCTAGTAGGATTTCCTCTCCAGCTTAACTCCTTTAGTCGGTTCTAGTTTACTTACCGACCGACTAGATTTAGATCTAGTCGGTCAGTATTTGAGCGTAAACTGACTAATTCTCGTTCAGGAAATCTTCGACTGGTCTCTGTTTCCACTTCGTCGGTTCACGCTCGTTAACCGACCGACTAGATCGTCATCTAGTCGGTCAGCGTTTGAACTTAGACCGACTAAGTGCTCAGGGGCAGTCACGTCATTTCGTGATTTTGACCGACTTAAATTCAATCTAATCGATTCTTTCTCATTTTAGTCGGTCTTTGTAACGACCTGAAATTTCATCACTTCAATTTACCTATTTTTACGTACTTTAAAAATTAATTTTACTTTATAAATGTTCGTGAAGAGTTTTATGACAAAACTGATTTCAAAAATTCTTATAAAAATATTTTAGAGCACTAGACTTATCATATTGTATTTCAGCAATTTCAGATTTCCTCAAATGCCCAAAACATTTCTGTTAAAATTCATCTCCCAAAATTACCGTTTTGATTCAATGAATTTATTTTCTATACAAACGTCTTCAAAACGTTTTCAAACTTCTGCAGTAGCATCCTATGATCATTTAGGGCTCCCCACATTAATTTCGTAATTTTCTGATATCATTTCAATAGAGAACCCGCAAACCCGCTTTCTAAACGTTTTGGCCTAAAACTAGTATTTCCGTAGTCCAAATCCCATAATGGACTTCGTATTCACGATCCTCATGACGATACGGTCCCATGGGTATGTTTTCGGAATTTTTCGGAATTGTTTGCAAAAACGAGTATGTATTCCTCCGCTTTGCTAATTACAATCGCTAATGACCTAATTAACCCTAATCTAACCCCATCTACCACCCCTAGTGGTTAAATCTGAAATTATTCAGATCTAACCCTCACATCTACCCTCCCATCTACCCCCTCATCTACCCCCCTCATCTACCCCCAATAATTACAAGTTTGCCATTCTAATTACCTATTTAAACCCCCCCTTCACATTTTAACCCACACTGTCTCTCTCTTCCCCCCTATTTCGAAACCCAGGCCGTTAACGTCGCCCACTCTCCTCACTCTCTTCTCCCTCTCTCCGATTCTCTCTCTCCCCCAGAGCTCGTCGCCTCCGACCACCGCTCTCCGACCTCCGACCTCCGGCCTCGACCGCCGCCGTCGCTCCACCGCGCCGCCCCACCGTCTGCCGAGGGCCGAAACACCCCCACAACGCTGGAGATCCCCTCACCACACCCCAGCGCTGCTGCCGCTCGCCAACGCCGCCTGCGCTGCCGCCGTCAACGCTCGACCACCCAACGCCGTCGCTGCAACCTCCCAGGCCGTCGCTCCACCGCCCCGCTCGCCGCACGAGCCCTCCGTCGCTGTCAACGAACGGAGGAGAACGGCAGCTCGCGATGGCAAAGTGGTAAATACGAAATTTATTTCGTATTTTCGTATTTTTTTTAATTAATAAAATGTGTTTTAAGGTTATAAATCCATAACTAATTATACAGGGGCCAGAAAAATGTGTGACTAGCCCAGAAAATCAGAAACGTCGAAACGAATCCATTGGCGCTAGTTTCATCGCGATCAGGCAAGTATATTTCTCACAGTGAATTTTTGAAGGCAAAACTTAAATAGGTTAAAATTCTTTTAAAATTCGTAGCTTGCAATTTTTACGTACACTGCTATACGATAAAAATATATGTTACAGTACTTGTAAATACGATCATTTTGACATCTTGTTTACAGAATTCCGACGTACGGTTTGCCCGGAATAAATCTTTGAGGATATGTTGTAATGATAAATTCTTGTTTTAAAAATCTTTTTAAAATTCGTAATCTGTGATTTTTACGTGCACTTACGTACGATAAAAATATATGTCGTAGTACTAGTGAATACGATCATTTTGACACCTTGTTTGAAGAATTTTGATGTACGTTTTGCTCTAAACAATTCCTTGAACATATGTTTTAAAAATCATTTCTTGATTTAAAATTGCTTTTTGGCTATTTAAAATTGTTTAAAAATTGTTTAAAAATCTTGAGAAAATAACTACTAGTCTTAGAAAGTATTTTAAGCTAATTTAAACTCTTTTGCTTGATTAAAATCATATCTTACTCGTTCTTTTATTTATTTAAGTGATCCTGATGTTTTCATTTAATCGAGTCGTGAAGTTGTAAACTTTCACGAGACTGTTGTACAGACTATTGGAACACCGAGAATGAATTGACTGAATGGAAGATGGAACTTCAACAATATTGAATGGAAGATGGAACTTTAATAATATAGATGGAAGATGGAATTTCAATAATAGACAGATAGTACACATTCTTTTGACCGCCACATGACTCGACCTGGGATTGGGGTAGTCTATGATCACAAGTGTTACAGAATGACTGGATGCGCCATACTAAATTACCTCCAACACATTACGTGGGTTAGAACCTTGACCGTTGCCATATCGGAACGGTGGGTAAGCCTCGGAATTGCTCCCGTCGCAGGCTGCATGTTGGTTATCTCTAGTACCCTTGGACATGGACTTATCACTAGGATAGACTGGTTTTTTGACTATTGTTCTAACATCTTTTCTGCAGGTTGCTACAGTGCGTTTATTAAATGCTAAATTGTCACAGGTTACAGATGGCTTTGCAAACTATTATTGAATAATGGAACTGCTGCAGGTTGCAATTGCTGAAAATGTTTAAACTGCTGAAACTCTTTTTATCTTATCACTTGTCTTTTCAGCTTTTAATTTAAGTGTCTAACACTTTGGTTTTTGAGATTGTCTTGCCGAGTATACCTTGCTGACGGACATTTCATTTTGTTGTTTTACGAAATGTCCGTCAGGTATCGTTAGTGAGTTCTTTGAAGACACTACTGCAGGAGCCGAGCCAGTGCTCGAAAACTACGTGGAGTATCTACCCACGGAAGACTAGACTTTTACCTTCGCGTCAGCACTTTTATATATATTTGAATAATGTAATTTGTATACTTTGTTTGTATTGACCATACTAGGCCGAGCTGTATCTTAATTAATGTACACTGGATATGTAATAATGTTGTTTGAGCTGCTTCTTAAACTTGCAAGCAAGGATCTGCAAATTTCTATACAGACGCTTAGTGTGTTTAAGCCAAGAGGAAGAAAAGGAGAAAAAAAAAGTACTCCTCCTTGTTTTAAGCACATCGCAGACCCGCTCACGTCCTCGCTCCCGGTAGAATGGGAAGCGGGGCGTGACAGTCTTTACTTCCCTCCAGCTCGAAAACCCCCCAACCCCAGCGTGTGTCTCTTCGTCTTCCCGTCGATCTCCGGCCTCTTTTCCGATCATCTCCGCCGCCGATCGTCGTCGTCTTCCTCCTAGGTATACTCCCTCTCATCTAGGGTTTGATCCTAGGTCTATTTTCCAATTCTAGGGCTTGCTTTCATCTCTTAGGGTTTCGAATTTCTTCTAGGGCTTGATCTTGCCTTAGGCTTGTTGATTTCGGTTTTAGGGTTTCGTTGCTTAGGGTTGTATCGATTGATTGAACTCGTTGTGCCGTGATCATGGCAAGAACGAGGATACCTATTACTTCCTCTGGGCCATCCCCCATGAACGTAGAGCCCGCGACCGCATCGACCCCACCTAAGCGTAGGGCCAAGACCACTCGTGCCCCCTCTTCGTCTTCACCACCATTGAAGAGGAAGAGGACTTCCAAGCCCAAAGCCAAAACCCAAGCTTCCAAAGCCCAAGCTTCTTCAGCCCAACCAAAACCTAAACCTAGAAAAACTGTCGCTTCCCCTTCCTCTTTTCAGGACACCACCTCTGATTCTGACGTTGATTTTCTTCCTGAGGAGCAGCCTACCCATCAGGAACCCCCTCCTCCACCTCCTTCTAAGACCCGTAAGGCTAAGGGTAAAGCCCAAATGCCAGTAGGCGGTGTGGATATATCGTTGTGTCGTGACGACCCTCTGTGTCTAGCGGCTTACAACCGTATAGAGCACTGCCCACTGCTATTGGAGCATTACATTCAGTTCTCTGATTTTCTTGGCCTTGCGGATCTTTTATCCTACAGCGGACTTTTGGACTATCTTAGATTTGACCCAAAGGCGAACCCTCGACCCTATCCTCGCCTAGTCAAACTTTTCTATGCAAATCGTGTCCAGGGCCACTACGATGAGAGCCACTCCATCGAGACTACTGTCTTGGGGACTCCTATAGTCCTCACGGCAGAAATCTTGGGGGAGTTGCTTGGTTGTTCGTCGTCTGGTCTCCTCCCGTCAGACATCTCTGTTGATGATATCTCCTCTTTGGATCAGTCTGTTCTAGCTGATATCTTCCATGTGATCCCTCCAGCTTTCATTGGTGTTCCATCTAAATCATTCAAGCCGAATGCTTGGGTGATTAATCTTATCCTAAAATCATGTCTTTTGCCCAAGTATGGATCTTCCTCACTTCCTTCGCAGCCCTTCCTGAAGTTGATATACGCTCTTTTTATGGGTAGCTCGATTAACTGGGCTCGCATCATACTCGACAAGATGGATTCTTTCGAGTGTGTTCGCAAGTCTAGTAAATCGGCGCATATCCCTTATCCTTGTCTATTGACTTTGGTGTTCCGTCATTTTTGCGTACCTTTCCCTCCTGACGATGAGCGTCCCCTTGGTCCTCCACTGAACGCGACGGCCGTAAAGAAATCTCTTGCGGCACTTCGTCACGTCCAGCGGTCGACTCCTTCTGCATCCCAGGCCACACCTTCAGCTGCTGCAGCCCCTCCTCCTACCACCACACTTGATGATGTCGTTCGCTTACTTCATCGTCATGAGTCTCGTTTGGCTCGTACTGAGGAGGTTGTGTGCCGTATGGCTAGTTTGATGGGTATTCAGCTTCCTCCTCCTGTTTCTAAGGATGAGGAGATAGATGACGAGGAGATTGATGAGCTTGTCACCTCTTTAGCTTGTGGCGCTGAGGCCACTGCTGCTGCTGCTACCACATCTGCTGCTGGTGCTACCACTTCTTCCGGTGCTCCAGAGTCTTCTGCACCAGTGGATCAGACTCCTGTTGATGATGCTGCTGCTCCTGCTGATATCCCTGACCCTGTCGTGCCTGCTGATGTTCCAGCTGATACTCCTGCCGTTGAGCCAGTCGTCGATGTCTCCACTCCTGCCCCAATGATCCCTTCTGTACACACACCACTCCTTGCAGCAGAGCCTGAGTCCACTCCCTCGACTGGACCCACGGAGACTGCTGATCCTGCCACTTCCTCCTGAGCGTCAGTTTGGAGGCCTCTCCTGTGATCATTGGATGATACATCTTGTTGAGAGTGTTTTGGGTTAGGATGGAGTTTTGGCGGTGTTTTGATGTATTTTGGATTTTGGATGTCGGTGTACTTGGTGTACTTTCATTCTGTTGGATGTTTGATGATGGTGTTTCGATGATTATGTTGTATTTTTTGATGTTGATATAGATGTTGCACTTTATATGATGTAGTCGATGTATTTGTCCATGTACTCATGATATTCTAATATATATACATCGATGTTCTCTTTTACTTTGTTGTGCACATTTAATATTCATTCAATGTCTATGATATGTGATTTCATCGCTCGACGCTTATAAACTTGGTTAAATAGATTATATTTCTATGATTGCATAGAATTGTTTTCCATGCACAAATTTAATCAAGAATATTGAGTATTGAAGATTACGTTTCTTTATCCAATAAGTGAATTTATATTTGGTATTTTGATGATTTTAATTTTCGTTTTACGAAAATGGACAATTTGGCACACTTTGATTCGTTTTCGACTATTTTCCTTGGTGTCAATTTGGTCCATCGTCATAGTCTATGACTCCCGACGTTGGATTTTCTTTATCCTTGTTGTTGTCGTTGTATGCCCCCCATTTTTGGGATAATGCCAAAGGGGGAGAGATAATGATAATGATTAGGGCAAATGAAAATTTAACTCAATTTCCAAGAATCTAATTTGATATGTTAGATTCATGGGGAGTTAAGATATATATAAGGATTTTCAAATCCGATATTTCAAAATTCGATTCTCAATATCTATCTTACTCGTCTGATTGATGCAATTTATATATATTCAATTTGAAATTAACGTGTCATCAATGCAGGGGGAGTAAGTATTTTACATTTGAATCAATATTTGTGATTATTATTTATGTTAGTTTGTCATCACCAAAAAGGGAGAGAATGTTGAGTATTGGACTCCCCGGATTTGGTTTTGGATGATGAGCAAACATAAATAATTCATGAACTAATAATTTGTGAGTGCAGTTATGGAGATCGTCGCCAAATTCACGAGAACACTCAAAGCGACATCTCAAGACTTCTCAAAGCTCGTATTCAATGCCTAAAGCTTCGTTGAAGCTTTTGGACCATTTTTGAAGTCATGAAGATTTGATCGAAGCTCTCGAAGACCGTTCTTTAAGGTTTTATTTATAGTCTTTTAGTTTCGATCTATAGAATGTTAAGCCTTGAGTATATCTTACATTTCTATCTTCATAACGCTCAAATCTTAGCTCTAGGATCTTAGTAGAAGTCCATTCTAACTTCCTCGAAGCATCGCGCTTCGATTCGGACTTTATTGTGCATGTTAGTTGGTTCAAGAAGAACTGACCGAATAGATGGTGATCTAGTCGGTTGGCAAAGCTTCTTGGACCGACTAGTTTCAGTTTGTATTTTCTTGCTCAGTACTGTTTACAGTTAGTCGGTCTACGTTGACTCACCGACCGACTAGTTTGTGAACTAGTCGGTCAGTGATGCTTCTTTGACCGACTAGTTGAGATTTACTGTACATGCCAATTTTCTCATAAGCTACTGTTTATCGTTAGTCGGTCTAAGAACATTTGGCGACCGACTAGTTGATGATCTAGTCAGTCAACATTTGTTCTTGGACCGACTAAATCAATTTGTATTCAGACTAATTGTTTTTGACTCTTAGTCGATCTATGTTCACTGAACGACCGACTAGTTGTGAAACTAGTCGGTCAGACAGTCTTCTTGGACCGACTAGATTTCTAGGTCTGAAATTCAATCTCTTCACTGTTCTTCACTTAGTCGGTCCATGTTGATTGACCGACCGACTAGTTGATGAACTAGTCGGTCAGTGGTTGTTCTTTGACCGACTAAACTGCTTCAGATTTCTATCTGTTGGGATTTGACCTAACTCGTTTTTATGGGACCCTATAAATACGAAGCTTGGTCATTCCTTTCTAGGTTAGAGCTGCTATTAAGAGATTCATTAAGATTGAAAGAGTTAGAGATTCTCACTCATTTCCAAAGCTCTCTTCCTCACAAGAAATCCATTCTCTCACTTTCTAGATCTAGAATCCATCTTGAGAGAAGTTTGTTCTTGGTGAGCCCTTCAAGCTCTAGCTTGATTCAAGTCTCCAAATCACTCCTAGGCACCCATTGCTGCTCATTTCAGTGGTGCTAGGTCTTGGTGACTTTCTCTTCCTCAAATCCCTCCTTGCACCTATTTGGTAAGAATACTCAAGGTATAGGTTTTTGTGGTAAGATTTTTTATTTCATTATAAACTCATTTATATTGCTTATTGATTCTCTCGGTTGTGAGAGAAGGTTGTGATCCCGGGTTGTGGGATTCACTATTGCCATTACATGTATGATTTGATCTTGTGAATGTTTTTCACAAGATATTCATAGTGGAAATCTTGGGTTAGGGTTTCTAACCTAAGTATCCAGAGGGGATCCGGGTGGTTGGGACGTAGGATCACCGGGAACAAGTCGGGGAGACTTGGGTGGATCTGAACCCAGTAATATCTATTGTTAGCATTGTTAATTTTGTTGTTGTCATCAATTTAAGCTTCCGCAAATTGATTTGGTAGTTGTTTGCACGATAATTAGGAATTATACTCCTTGTTATTTTTAAAGTACTATTGATCACTCCTTATTTTACACCCTTTTCCCGCATGTTTGCATGCCATTTTGATCGCCCAAATTATGTTTTTCACGATATATCGACGATATTGCGATGCTTTTCACGATTTGTTGTTTTTGTCGCATTTCAGGTGATTTGGCGCGATTAGGAGTGATCTCGAGATGCGTGTAATCTAGACGGCCACCGACGACCTCCCCGAGGGGTATTTTGCTGTTAGAGAGGAGCGGAAGAAGAATGGACGTCGCCGGAGCGACGAGGAGGCCAAAACGACCAGTTTGGGCATTTTTTGTGTCCCACTCGGCCGAGTGGAGGAGCCACTCGGCCGACCAGCGAGACACTGCTCGGCCGACCCGTTCAGACACGACTTCCATGTGTACTCGGCCGAGCGACGGAGACCACATCGGCCGAGTGACGCTACCACGTCCGCCCGAGTGGCGCCCAGACGAAGGCTCTCAAAAAGTCCGAAGTTACTGTTTTCGGCCATCTGCGCTTCAGAAGACCCACTCGGCCGAGTGGCAAATCCCGTCCGCCCGAGTGAAGTGAAGCCATCGGCCGAGTGACGACAACTCACTCGGCCGAGCCACCTCCGAACTGAAGACCCCTGAAAGCCCCAACTTACTGGAAAATTACAGGGTTTTCACTCGGCCGAGTGACTTTTGTCACTCGGCCGAGTGCGATGCGCTGCCTGTAGCGAAATTTGCGGAAAACAGGCTGTGCAGGGGCGTTTTGGTCAGGATTTTTGGACGATTTTTGGGGCTATTTAAGCTCTGTTTTTACCCTAGTTTGGAGAGCCTCCTCTCAGATTTTTTGCAGCTTTTTGAGTCTACTTTTTAGCTTTATTAATTGTGATTGGTGAAGAAAAAAAACTTGGATTTTTGTTGGGTTGATTGAAGATCTACATTGGTTTGCACTTCTCTTCCACAAAAACTCTATTTTTATTGTTTATATCATTGTTGTGATGAATTCCATTGTCTATCTCTTTGCCAATTATTGTGCTATTGCTATGATTAGTGAGTAGTCTCCACGTCTTAGGGCGTGGGGATGAACCCTACAAGCCCAATTTCGTATTTGTGTTGAATCGGTAGAAATTGAGCTAGGAATGTTATTAGGGATTAGATTGGGATCGAATTACTACGGATAGCTAGGTATTCACATCAATTGGGGTTTGCAAGAGATTGGATCCCAATTCGATAGGAAGCCCTAGAAATCCGAATTGGGTTGGAGTCGGATTTTCGAAGTATCGGTTTGCAAGAAATTGGACCGATGCTAGGATCTCCGGTTGCAATTCCGCGCCGATACCCGTTTGCAAGAGATTGGACGGGTAGGAACTATCCTAATCTAGATTGTGGACCGAGTTTGCAAGAGATTGGACTCGGTGCGCAATTGGACGATGATGTTGATCCCAATGCTAGCTTCTCTAGGCTAGGGTTTGCAAGAGATTGGACCCAAGCCTAGGATAGCTATAGACCGGCAACAGCGCGAGAGCGTGAGCTTGGTTCCACATTTAGTTGCAACTAGTTCATCCAAATTCTCATCCTAGCGATTTCGATACTGGCGAACCACAATTGTGAAATATGGTGAGTAGTGGGGATTCCCCATTCCCTAGGCGTTCTCTATTTGATTTGATATTTCGCACTTTTGTCTGACGATTGTGACAGGATCGCCCAAGGCAATTATCCCTCTAAATAGCCAGGTTGATTAGGAGCAAGCACGGTCATTCGTCCTCCCTGTGTTCGATACCCGCTCGCCGCTATACCGTGCGCTTGCGGTAAAACTACAACCGTCGCCTCGGGACGTGTACGCCGGGGCGCGATCAAGTTTTTGGCGCCGTTGCCGGGGAGGCGATTGCGTTTGATTCTTTTTCACCTAGCTATTTCTTTCTTTTATTTTCTTTTTATTTTATTTCTTTTACCATTATTATTTCCTTTGCTATTTTTACCTAACCCTTCCACGGTACTAATCATCTCTTTGAAACTCTGCTTTCACTGTGCATGTACACGAGATCTACGGCGGACCCCGAAGCCCTGTTATTCGATCCCGAGATCGAACGTACCGCGCGGAGACTCAGAGCGGAAAGGAGACAATATCCGGAAGGGGGGTTTATGACCAACCGGGAAACTCCTGAAGAATTGGCGGCGAGAATGGCGAGAATAATATCTATTCGCGATAGGCTTCGGCCTAAAACCTCTTCTACTACGTCATCCATCGCCGTGCCGGAGTTGGCGGCCGACAAGAACTTCGAGCTAAAGACGGGGTTGGTGGTTTTGATGCAACAAGACCCCTTTCATGGGAACGCTCACGAGAACCCCCACTACCACATCCAATCTTTCTTGTCGAAGTGCGCCACTTTCCAAATGCTGGGGGTCCCGATTGATGCCATCAGACTGCGCCTCTTCCCCTTCACGCTAAAGGACAAAGCACTCTATTGGCTGAGGACGCAAGCTGACGGAGTTTTCACCTCTTGGGACGGGTTGGCGGATGCATTCATTGATAAATTCTATCCACCATCCAAGACGGTGAAGATCCGGAGCGCTCTCATGTCCTTCAAGCAAGGACCACATGAGACGCTCTATGAAGCTTGGGAGCGATTCAAGGATTTGCAGCACCAGTGCCCGCACCACAGTATAGAAGATTGGGAGTTAGTGCACAGCTTCTACAACGGTCTCCAACCGGGGACCAAACAAATTATTGATGCCGCGACGAATGGTGCAATCTTGTCAAAGACTCCCGAGGAAGCTACGGCCCTAATTGAGGAGATGGCCTCTAATAACCAACAATGGGGCGATGAGCGAGGACACTCTACGTCCTCCTTAAAGCCGACTAGCATCTACGAGGCAAAGGCCGTAGCGGAGCTTACGAGCAAATTCGATTCTCTCCACAAGGTGGTGGAGAGATTGGAGAAATTCATCACGGAGCCTCAAGGAAGCCCTTCCACCTCCACGCCGGCAAGCCAAATGAGTGATTGGCAAGACCAATCTCAAGCCATGTATTCGGGAGGAGAGCAAGGAGAAGGATCCTTGGAGCAAGTGCAATATGTTGCGGGGAACCAAGGGTATTGGTCTAATCCGGCCGCAAGAAATCACCCGGGATTCTCCTACGCCAACAATGAAGGAGCTTTGAACCCGCCACAACAACCGCCTAATCAAGCTCGACCACCACCACCCCAACAACAATACTATCCGCCGAGGGGGCCTCCACAACAAAACTTCCAACCAAAGCAACAAGTCCCACCTTATAGGCCTCCCGGATACAACCAAGGGTGGAGGAATCAAAACCAAAACCCTCCACAAGCTCCACAAAGATCCGATTTCGAAACTAGAGTGGAGGCGTTCATGGTCGAGCAAAACAAGGTGAATGCTACTTTGAAGGCGGGACAAGATTCTCTCAATACCGTAGTGGCTCAAATTTCGGAACAATTAGCGGTGCTCAACCGGAACACTCAAAGATTGCCGGCGCAACCGGAGCAAAACCCACGGGGCAACACGGGCCACATCAACGCCGTAGTTGCCGTCACAACTAGAGGCGGGAAGGACACCACCCCCGCCATGATTCCTATTGAGGAGGCCGTGGAGGAAAGCTTGGAGCCGGTTGAGCCGGTAGTTGAGGTCGATAAGGAGAAGGAGCCACAAGACAAGGAGAAATCTAGGGCGGAGCTATTAATTGAGGAGAGGCGCTTCATGCCACCGGTCCCATTCCCCCAAAGACTAGCGAAAGCGAAAATGGAGAAAAGGCTAGCGAAATTCCTCGAGTATCTAAGAGGAGTTAGCCTAAATATTCCCTTCCTTGACGCCATCATCGAGATCCCCACATATGCCAAATTCTTGAAGGACTTGATTTCGGGGAGAAAGAGGAAGGAGAAGATCATGCTAGCCGAGGAGGGCTCTTGGTTCACCAAGAGAGAAAAGGAGCCGGCAAAATTCAAAGATCCGGGGAGTTTTCGGATTCCTTGCACTTTGGGCGGTGTGCCTCTTCAAAAGGCGTTGGTAGATCTTGGGGCTAGTGTGAGTCTCATGCCCCTCTCCATGTTCTTAAAGCTTAACACCGGGACAACGTTGAAACCCACCGACATGCGCATTCAATTAGCCGATGGACGGATAACAAGGCCGGTGGGGATCGCCGAAGACATCCCACTTCAAGTCCCGGGAGGAATATGCTTGCCATGTGACTTCGTCATCATGGACATTAAGGAGGAGGGAGACACCTCATTGATACTTGGGCGCCCATTCCTCGCCACCGCCGGAGTCATCGTCGACGTGCGCGAAGGTACCTTAACCTTAAACGTCGGAAACATCGAGGTGGAACTCCACATTCCCAAGGCAATGAAGCACATGCCTTACCATGAGGAGCTCGATTATATGGACCTCCTTGATGAGGTGATAGAGGAGGCGATTCCTCACTCAATTGGTGCCCTTTTTAATGAAGAATTGGATGAAAGCCCGGATTTAGGCCATGAGGACAATAATGATGATTCCCCAGACTTCTCCGCTGATGAAGATGAAGGCGACGCTGATGTCGCAAGGATTCGAGAGCTCTGCAAGCTCTCGAAATCAAAGTCTCCAAAGAAAGCTCCGCCGGTACGGAAATCGGCATCGCCGGCTAAGCCGTTGACCGGGGCAAATGCTAGCTTGGGGGAGCCTCCCCCCAACACTATTCGAGATAGGAGACCTCCGAGGGAGACCGCTACGCCGCCACGTCCGAATCCAAGCGCGCTCCCCGGAAAGTTTGACGGGTGCATCTCATGTGCACCAAACATCCCGCATTGATTGAAAATTTTAGGGGGTCGAGCTCACGACCTAAAACGAGCGCTTGTCGGGAGGCAACCCGACGGATTTTGCTTTATTTTCATTCTTCTTTCGTTTTTCTTTTTCATTCGTTTTTCTTTATTTTCGTTTTAGAAATTTTTAGTATTTTGAGTCACCCGACCAAAAATTTTGTGATAACGGGTCCTATTTTTCTTGACAGGAGAGAAGATAGGTAGATCATCATGAGGAGGATGAACGAGACGATGAGGAGCGCCCCAAGAAGGCGTTCGACGCTTAGGAGGAGCATGAAATCGACTGGATGAAGAAAGACAGAGTTTAGAGTCCAAACGAAGATAAACAGCAGAAATTAAGGCTCACTCGGCCGAGTATACTAGTCACTCGGCCGAGTCAAGAAGTTCGTCCGGCCGAGCCGCTCACGAACGAGGGAAGTCTGCTGTACCCAACTCTCTGTCTATTTTCCTCATTTCATAAGAACTGCTACTCGGCCGAGTACATATATTCACTCGGCCGAGTAAAACGGATACCCTCCTAGGGCGAGTCATGCCGAGTAGCTTGAGTCACTCGGCCGAATGGACTTACTCCACTCGGCCGAGGCTGGCAAAGCCACTCGGCCGAAGCGACATCGGGGAGAAATTTTTAATTGCCTCGCTCGGCCGAGTGAGTAAAGTCACTCGGCCGAGTCGTAACTTTTTTAATATAAAACCGAGGGGGGGCACGGTTTTCGAAAACGAAAAAACCCTTCGCCCTCGCGCCCCCTCAGCTCTCCCTCGCCCAATCTCGCCTCACCGCTCGCCCACTCGCCCGCGCGCGCCGCCGCTCGGCCTGCCGTCGCCGGCCGCCCGTCGCCGGACTCCGCCCGAGTCGCCGCCGGCCGCCCCGCCTCCGATCACCTCCGGTTCGCTTATTTTCACCGTTTTCTCCTCTCCTCGTGTATATTTTGAGGATCCATGTGCTAAACGCCCCCCTAACCCAAATCAATTCCTATATCTATCTGTTATACCCCTATTGCTCCATACATTTTGATTATTACTCGCTGATATCGCTTTTCCATGCGCAGGTTGCTTTTTGGAGCTTAGGGGAGCTCAGTGGAGTTTCTACGGGCTGCTCAGGACTTCGTGGAGGCGCGGACTTCGCACGCTTCCACTACTTAGCACTCGCGGCGTGTTTGGGTAAACTCTTTCCACTCTTGTGCACACGCCGCACTTTTCACTTTTTCGGCGCGCGCTCGGGGCAGATATGCCGCCCCGGACACGGCCGCGGTCGAAGAGAGCTTCCGCCAAGCGGAAGCGGTCGGATGATGCCGGCCCCTCCCACGAGTTGGAGGACTCTCCTCCACCGTCCCCCGCACACCCCGCACAGCCTGCAGGCCCCGCACACCCCGCACAGCCTGCAGCGCACCCACAGCCCGCACAGCCTCTCCCCGCCGATCCACAGCCACCACCACCGGCTCCACTGGTCGGGCCGCTCGGGATTACGTTCCGAGACGACGCACACCGCGCCGTCTTCGAGCGTATCTCCCAGCGCTCGATCGTACCCTCCAGGTTCGCACACCTCGCTGACCTAGGACGCCTGGGGGTACTTGAGGGGATGCTCACGTTGTACGACAACGTGGGCTGGCGAGATTTTTTCCAGGTGTCGGCGGATACTTTTACCCGTCCGACACTTGAGGTTTTGAGTTCTATCGCCCGGACCGATGAGGGATGCTCATTCCGGTTCATGGATCGAGAGTGCCAGGTCACTCTCGATATGATGAGAGCATTTTTCTCTTGGCCCGCAGTCCCCGGAGCCGATCGCGGTTATGGCCCCACACATATCCCTCCACCCTCTTTCGACGCCGGTGCCTTCTGGGCACGTATCACGGGTCTACACGCCGCCTTTGACCCTAGTAGGGCCAAGGCCTCGGCCATCGTACATCCCTGCCTACGCATTGCCCAGCGCCTCATGGCGACTACCTTTTTGGCCAGATATGAGCCGGGCACGATGTCTACGCCAGAGCTTTACATGCTCTATGCGATGACACGTCCCAGAGCTCTGTCTAGGGATGGAGATGAGCTTGTCCCCGCCGTCGTGATCGATATCGCGGCATGGTACTTAGACCGCATCATTGTATCGGTGGGCGCTCGCTCACCGATATGCTGCGGCGGCCTGATTACCCTGCTGGCTCTTATGACCGGCGAGGATTTCCCCGACGACCTGCGACGCGTTCCGGGCCCCACTTCCTTGTCGATAGACGTTATGGCCCGGATGAAGATGTTGCGTCCGCATGGTGAGCGTCACTGGGTCTGGTTGCACGGCCCCTTTGGGGCCGATTACATGATTCTCCCGAGCCCTGCTCGGACCCAGATTGCACCGGCCCACGTAGACTGGCTCCCAGATATGGATGTCCTCATCCCCGCCGCCTACGTGCTCGAGGCCGAGGAGGCCGAGCAGGGCCGTGCCGCACACGCTGCCCAGGCTGCTCCCGCAGACCCTGCTGCACGCCCTGCCGAGCCCGTTGCCGCCTCTGTGACCCCTCAGCCCACACATGTCGTTTCTGCTGCTCCTGACACTTCTGTCCTCACCACTACCAGTGTCGCGAGTACTTTTGCTGAGCCCACTTCCACCACTGTCACCACTTCCGAGGCTGTCCCCACCACTCCCTCTGCCACCTCAGGCCCTCTGTCCGTGGAGCCCCTTTGCTCCGCACTCCCCGAGCGCCCGCCGACCATAGTCGAGTGCGGAGAGCCCTCGTTCACTTCGGTCGTGGAGACCATGGTTAGCATGATCTCCGCTGGGGTTACACCTTTTGGACCGCACACTTCTGCCCCAGCGGGAGATTCCTCTGTCTCCACCGCCGCCTTATTCTCCGAGAGCGTCGTGGCGTCTGTCCACACGTCTGTGCCACAGACCTCTCTGGCCACCTCGTTACCTCTTTTGCACGCCTCCTTTGCTGCCGCTGCCTCCACTTCTCGCCAGCCGGCGTCCCGGCCTCACACCGAGGCCAGGCCCACTTTTCCAGGCGCAGCCCCTTTTGTCCCATTCCCTGCTGAGCCCGTTACATACTCCACACGCGTACGCCAGCCTCGCCCTGCACAGCCTAGACCGGTGCGTCCCTCTGCACCACCCCCGCCCGACACTGTACTGCAGAGCATACGTGCTCTTGAGGTGGCGGTGAGTGGTCTTAGAGGAGACCTTCGGACCCTGTCCTCCACCGTCTCTATGCTGTCTGGACGCTTTGACCTGATCCCTCAGATCCACTACTGCCTGACACAGATCTTAGAGCGTCTCCCGCGCGTACCCCCACCCACCCCGCAGGTTCCCACACACACACCCACACACGCTCGACCTGCTTCCACTCCCACGCCCACCCCAGCTCAGCAGCCTACACCACCACCACCACCACCTCCGCCTCAGGACGGAGACGGCGCGGCACCGCCTTCTTAGGCACTCTTGATGCCTTGATCCATTCCTGTCGTTGTGCTGCCCGTCTCTGCTGGGTCCTGATGCACTTTTGTCCACCCCCCTCCCCTCACTTATTTTGGGATTATATTTCTGATCATATCTATTTGTGCATATCATATCATATCTACTTGGGATTCTCATTTTTGATCACATCTATATATATCTTTTTTGGGAGAGAGGGAGAGTTCTGGGTGCCATATTTATTTTCGTATCACTCCTAGCTGTGCATGCATCATTTCCGCATCATACTTTCATTTCTTTTTTGTCTTTCTTTTTATTTTTCCATGCATGC
Source organism: Scilla litardierei (assembly GCA_030789695.1). NCBI lineage: Eukaryota > Viridiplantae > Streptophyta > Magnoliopsida > Asparagales > Asparagaceae > Scilla > Scilla litardierei. Next base: position 59,907,930 of record CM061138.1, read on the forward strand.
ATCCTCACTTGCCCCTCACATTGCTTGTCTCTCTGTGTGCCACACTTTGCACATTGAGGACACTGTGCCGTTTAGCTTGGGGGAGTGAGCTTTCACGTTCTTTTTTCGATTTGCCACCTTTATTTTCAGTTTTTCACACCGCTTTTCACTTTTGCACTCATTTTTCGTTATTTTCCTTTTGTTTCGCCATGCATCACGTTTTCCTTACTTTCCTGTGTGCCGCATTGCATAGTTCTATTTTCCTTTTATCTTTACTTCTTCCTTATTTTTCATCTCATGCTAGAGATGAATTTTCTGTGATGATGTCTACGTGGAGTTAGCTTATTCTATATGCATGCTATATTTGTCGTGTCTTAGATTTCATTTCTGATATCATATGCTATGACTCGCTTGCATTTAGAAATAGGAGCCCACACTTTTTCCTCATGAAAATGGATGAAATTTTATTATTAGCTGAGCCTGAATATTCATATGTATGCTATCACAGAAAACACACCAAGATTCACGCATTGAATGCCTATATCTGGAGTACTGACTTCTTTTCCTTTATCACTTCTATATGCATGAATTGTACACTTCACTTCCGGATGATTGAATGATTGTTAGCTATGATATATCTGGATTAGTTAGCTTTTTTGCGATCGAAACTGAGTAGATTAGATTACCCTGCTGAAGTTGTCGTGCATGTCTTATAGAGTGAGCCGAGAGTTATATTTATTTCTTTCTCCACAAATCTTGAACAACATTTCTCTACTTTTAAAATCATTGGTGAATCTCCCCTTAGTGATTCTATTTTATGGCATTTCCCCCGCTATTAATTCCTAGCTCCAAATCTCTTATTCCAAAAAAAAAGGAAAAAAATATATATAATAAAAGAGAGAAAAACATTCTCGTATATCATTATCTCTCTTTGAATTGGGATCATTGTATATATGATAGAAAAAAAAAAGGAGAAAAAAAAAGAGAAAAAAAAAGAAAAGAGAAAAGAGAAAAAAAAAAATCCTCAATAAAAGATCCCATCTCGCTTATTTTCTTTCTTTCTTCTTTCTCTTCTTTGCCTTTGGAGCTTTATAAAAATGGGGATGTAAATATTTTTGTGCCACCACGCTTATAGATAAGCTTGGGGGAGGAGATCCATTGATGTGTGAGAGAGCGACTACTTGACATAGCACGACAACCTAGGCTAAGTAATATTCTATACTCGGTGAGATTGTTTCTAGCTTTACGAAATCCAGAAATCTAAGCCTAGCATTCATTTCATGAAACCCATACTTTTCTATTCTCTCTATTCTATGATGTGATACTCTTATACTCCAGATAGAAAGCGCTCAATTGAAAAGTGTGTGATCTGAGACTTGTATACCGCTTTAGATGATTCGGGCGATGTTAATTTTAAAATCATTCCGTTTCTCATGATTATACCGTTGTTCGTGGGTTTTCTATTTTCTACTTGCACTATTCTACTATGATATCAAAATGAGATTCTTTGACATGTATTTCTCACTCGGTGCATGCCATAAGAGTAAGTGAAACCCACGTCCTGAGAAAATGATCTAGCATCCTACCTCTTCTTTCTTTCTTCCTTTATTTTCGTTTGGTTTTCATTCTTCTTCGTTTTTCATTTTTTTTTCGTTTTTCGCCGTTTTCGTTTTCCGAATCCACCGGGTTCGCTTTTTACTTATCTTCCTCGAGGACGAGTAAGAGGCAAGCTTGGGGGATTTTGATCACTCCTTATTTTACACCCTTTTCCCGCATGTTTGCATGCCATTTTGATCGCCCAAATTATGTTTTTCACGATATATCGACGATATTGCGATGCTTTTCACGATTTGTTGTTTTTGTCGCATTTCAGGTGATTTGGCGCGATGAGGAGTGATCTCGAGATGCGTGTAATCTAGACGGCCACCGACGACCTCCCCGAGGGGTATTTTGCTGTTAGAGAGGAGCGGAAGAAGAATGGACGTCGCCGGAGCGACGAGGAGGCCAAAACGACCAGTTTGGGCATTTTTTGTGTCCCACTCGGCCGAGTGGAGGAGCCACTCGGCCGACCAGCGAGACACTGCTCGGCCGACCCGTTCAGACACGACTTCCATGTGTACTCGGCCGAGCGACGGAGACCACATCGGCCGAGTGACGCTACCACGTCCGCCCGAGTGGCGCCCAGACGAAGGCTCTCAAAAAGTCCGAAGTTACTGTTTTCGGCCATCTGCGCTTCAGAAGACCCACTCGGCCGAGTGGCAAATCCCGTCCGCCCGAGTGAAGTGAAGCCATCGGCCGAGTGACGACAACTCACTCGGCCGAGCCACCTCCGAACTGAAGACCCCTGAAAGCCCCAACTTACTGGAAAATTACAGGGTTTTCACTCGGCCGAGTGACTTTTGTCACTCGGCCGAGTGCGATGCGCTGCCTGTAGCGAAATTTGCGGAAAACAGGCTGTGCAGGGGCGTTTTGGTCAGGATTTTTGGACGATTTTTGGGGCTATTTAAGCTCTGTTTTTACCCTAGTTTGGAGAGCCTCCTCTCAGATTTTTTGCATCTTTTTGAGTCTACTTTTTAGCTTTATTAATTGTGATTGGTGAAGAAAAAAAACTTGGATTTTTGTTGGGTTGATTGAAGATCTACATTGGTTTGCACTTCTCTTCCACAAAAACTCTATTTTTATTGTTTATATCATTGTTGTGATGAATTCCATTGTCTATCTCTTTGCCAATTATTGTGCTATTGCTATGATTAGTGAGTAGTCTCCACGTCTTAGGGCGTGGGGATGAACCCTACAAGCCCAATTTCGTATTTGTGTTGAATCGGTAGAAATTGAGCTAGGAATGTTATTAGGGATTAGATTGGGATCGAATTACTACGGATAGCTAGGTATTCACATCAATTGGGGTTTGCAAGAGATTGGATCCCAATTCGATAGGAAGCCCTAGAAATCCGAATTGGGTTGGAGTCGGATTTTCGAAGTATCGGTTTGCAAGAAATTGGACCGATGCTAGGATCTCCGGTTGCAATTCCGCGCCGATACCCGTTTGCAAGAGATTGGACGGGTAGGAACTATCCTAATCTAGATTGTGGACCGAGTTTGCAAGAGATTGGACTCGGTGCGCAATTGGACGATGATGTTGATCCCAATGCTAGCTTCTCTAGGCTAGGGTTTGCAAGAGATTGGACCCAAGCCTAGGATAGCTATAGACCGGCAACAGCGCGAGAGCGTGAGCTTGGTTCCACATTTAGTTGCAACTAGTTCATCCAAATTCTCATCCTAGCGATTTCGATACTGGCGAACCACAATTGTGAAATATGGTGAGTAGTGGGGATTCCCCATTCCCTAGGCGTTCTCTATTTGATTTGATATTTCGCACTTTTGTCTGACGATTGTGACAGGATCGCCCAAGGCAATTATCCCTCTAAATAGCCAGGTTGATTAGGAGCAAGCACGGTCATTCGTCCTCCCTGTGTTCGATACCCGCTCGCCGCTATACCGTGCGCTTGCGGTAAAACTACAACCGTCGCCTCGGGACGTGTACGCCGGGGCGCGATCAACTATTCACCCCCCCTCTAGTACTTGTACAGTAGCTTGTAGGGCATTACAGCTAACACATGTATGTTTCAAGGGCCTGGATTACCCAAGTCAACCCCGACTTGTTCCCGGTAATGCTACATCCCTTCCACCCGAATACCTTCGGATACTCAAGTTAGAACCCTAACTTGAGGTTTCCTTTAAACCCACTTGTAGCAACCCTGCAATCGATGTCTTTGAATTTCACAACTTGGGATCAAGAAAACCCCTCTCACAAATCGAGAGTGAATTCAAATATCTAGTATACATTTGACAGCGATTTTTGAATCCTAGGGCTGACTAGGACAAGCTGACTAGGACAAATGGGTTGATAGAAAGAGGGCTAAGATTAATTCAAGGGAATCAACGGTTGAGATGAGATTTTGAGAAAAGTTACGGGGGAAAACACTTGAATTTCGTATGGAAATGTATTTGGAAAAACTGAAATCGTAACTCATAAATGAACATTGTCAGTTCTGCAACCTCAAACAGCGTGCTGAAGAAAAAAACGCTCCCACTTCCCTACAGCTGGAGGCAACAACCCTCCTCCTAACACATCAGTCTCTCTCTCTCTCTCTCTCTCTACATCTCTCTACATCTCTCCTCCCAACAAAAACACCTCGGCAACATCAGCATGATTTATGTCGTCTTTTCCCCCCAAACTCCCTCCGGAGCTCAAGCTCTTCCTCTCCCGCCTCATCCTCCCACTCGGTAAAGACATGCCCGGCATCACCGAGATGATCTCCGCCGTCGCTTACTCCTGATCCAAATCCCCCGATCTCCTGGGCCAGTTCTCCAACTACAAGCCCTACTCCCCTTGCCGCATGGCCGACTCTCATTTGCCACAGAAGCTGATCTCCAGAGGCTGCGAGCCCCTCCCCCGCCGACGATGCCTTTCGAGGCCCAAACCACGGCCTAATTCCAACTAGCCGGTGTCAAAATCCAGTCTTGGACGAAACCCAGGGCGAAAAGTGACTTCTTGGCCGACGATGTGCTGGCAGTTGGTGGCGGAGGATCAGGATCGGGTTCGATTATGGGAGCAGCGCGAGTAGCAGGTCCAGATCCATCAGCAACCTTGAATCGTGATTTTTATTTTGAGTTTAAAATGGATAGAATTTAGAGAAGATGGAGATGCTGGGATGTTGAAGTGCATTTATTGGCTAGGACCAAATACCACTGCTGTGATCTTCTTTATTTTTTTGCATTTATTAGAAAGGTTTGGACCCAAAAATTCATAATTCATAATTCTCTAAGTTAATTTTTTTTCGAATTTTCAAATAACATATCTACATTGATGAATTATATTCAGTGATAATGTAGTTAGTTGCTATTAACATCCGTTTAGCCTGCATCACAATAACAAGTGGAATTGCAATTTTTTATTGTGGCACTCAAAGAAAAAGCAGATCATCATCTTTACTTCAATATACACACATGGATATACTGCACTCAAGATATACACACATAGTTAAATCTGTTTTTCTTCTTAGTTTGATTGTTGTTGCTCCTAATGCCTCTTTTACTTTCATGCATTTATGAGCCTTTTTTCCTGGATCAGGGATCTATGCGAGCTGTTGTGGACTGTCTCTTATCTCTCAGGGATCGCATGGTGTCTGGTATTGGGCAAAATGGCATTTATGATGCCACCAAATCTGGAAGCCAGTCAAGAGAGAAGTGGAATCTTTTAGAAGGAGATAGGTTGGGACATGTAGATCTTTCTCAAGGATACCAAAGACTGAGTGAGCCAAGTTCTCCAATCTTAGGAGATGAGAGGAAGCGGAGCTCTTTATATCATGTCAAGCATGTTGATAATGTCCATTATTGAGTTTCTAAAATCAAATTCCGTGGATATTTCCTATGAAATCGATAAAAGTCATAACACGAACCTGGCAACTTAATCTATGAGATGGCAATACCCAAGAGCCTGAAATGCCCTGGGATTTTCTGTAAGAATTCTTTACTTGCATTTGCAGTACCAAATTCCTTTCTCAGGGTGAAGTTATTTGATACTTCCAAGTTGGTACTTTCAGATGTATCTTTTCTTTAGCATATAGCATACATGAAGAAAAAAATCATGTGAGTAAAAGTTTTGATTGAGATCAAACAAAAACATAAGAGTTGATATCAATGATTGTGTACAGTGGTGATCCAACCATGTTCAAGTCGTTTTGGCACACAATGGGGGAGTAGGGGACGATTGTGATCCCAGGGTGTCAGACGATGAGCTACTTCTCAGATGTCACCAACATCTGCTGGTTCCTTGAATGGGATATATGCAATTTGTCGCAGTTTGATTAGGTTAAGTGTGTGACTTAATAATTATATGTTTCTAAATTAAGTTGGTTATGTGAAATTCGCTATCATATCCTTCATTGTATTCTATATATTATGTTTATTGGTCTGCTGCATTGTGTACTTTCCTCCAATCTGTCTCCCACTCTGTCAAGGTTGGTCGTCTTGGCTAATACTTGAAGAAAGTTCGGTAAGCGCCGAGTGTCAATGCCAACGCTCTGATCTATGTCGTCGCCTGAATTTTAGCCTAAAATTTGTTACTTTTTCGTTGCTAGACTGAGTTTAATCTCAAAGTTGGGATTTTTAATTAGGTTTTGGAATTGGCCGGAAACACCGCAAGAGACAACACGAAGAGCAAGATAATATCAAGGCGTGTGTTGCTTGCTGTGAGTAACAATGAGGAGTTGAGGAACCTATTTGATTAGAATCCCACCAGCTCTATCTTAGTTTTGCATTCTTCCTCATAAGCAACTTTATAGATTTAAAAACAATGTGTTTATTTTCAGGCCCCGATCTCAGTTACATTTTTTATGAAACAGGGGCAACCCTTTCAGATTAAGCTGAATTTTTCATTCGACACCAACAGCATCCTGAACCTCAAGGCCAAACACAATGGCACTTGCAAGTCTGAGATCACCATTACCAACGAAAATTGAAGACCGAGGAATTCACCGAGGGCATAAAGGTGAAGGTGAAGATCGATGCATGCAACTAGTTGGAGATGTACGTGTACAACATGACGAACACGATCAACAAGAAGGACAAGTTTCTCTAAAAATAACGTTAATTATTAAATTTTTGTTGTAGAATATATACTGTACAAATTTGTAATTAACGCAAGTGTTGTTCATTTAAAATTATTACACTTTAGTTACGATGAACTATAATTGTGCTTAAAGATCTTATTCTGGATTGTGACATTTTTTGAGCACTTAGATTTTTTTTTGATGTTTTAAAACTATTTAGATTAACGTAATAATTTTTTGTTATGGTGGAATAATTGGGATGAAAGTGTAAGGTTAAAATAAGTAGTTGATAAATGATTTGGAATGAATTTCGTAGGATAAACTGGTAGTCTATAAATGATTTTTAGTATTTGGAAGATTATGTAGTTTTTTTTGGGTAAAACGATTAGGGGATCCAAGATTTTTTTTTGGGGGTTGGGGGGTGATCGCGCCCCGGTATGCACACGCAACTGGGACGAACGACTCGCTAGTCTTACCGCAAGCGCACGGTGTAGCGGCGAGCGGGTATCGAACACAGGGAGGCCTAATGACAGTGTCTTCTTCAGTCAACCTGGCTATAAGAATGGTAGAGAAATGTTCGCAGTAATGCGGTCACAGTCGTTCAATTATATAAAAGAAATAAGAAATTAATAAAGACGCCTAGGGGTAGGGAATCCCCTCTACTTGCCATATCTCGTCATTGTGATTCGTAGGTGTCACAATTGCTAGACTTGATATTCAGGTGAACTAGTTGCAACTAAATGGAGAACCAAGCTCACGCTCTCGCGCTATTGCCGGTCTATAACAAACCTAGGGTAGGGTCCAATCTCTTGCAAACCCTATCCTAGGCAAACTAGCGTGAAGAACAACATCATCGTTCAATCGTATCTCGAGCCCACTCTCGTGCAAACTCGAGCTACGACCTAGGTTGGGATAGTTCCTACCCGTCCAATCTCTTGCAAACGGGTATTGGTATGGAATTACAATCGAAAACCCTAGTTTCGGTCCAATCTCTTGCAAACCGATTCCGGAGAAATTCAATTGCAACCCAATTCGAATTTCTAGGGCTCCTATCGAGTTGGGATCCAATCTCTTGCAAATTTCAATCGGTATGAATCCCTAGCTATTCGTATTAAATCGATCCCAAACTAACCCTAATCAATTCTAGCAATAATTTCACCAATTCATCACAAATTAGAAATAGGGTTCGTAGGGTTCATCCCTATGCCCTAAGACGATAGAACTACTCACAATTCATAATGAAATTCAATAAAAATTCACATTCAAAATCAATAGAATTCATTACAATATGTAGAATATCAATAAAAATGGAGTTTTTGAGGGAGAGAGAGAGAGAGACAAACCAATGAAGAACAAAATAGCATCCAACAAATTATCACTTTTCTCTCCTCCCTAAAAGCTAAATCTAATTCCTAAAAAGTTAATCTAAAAAGGCTGCCAAAAGTTCTGAAAAAGCTCTCTAAACTAGGTTAAAAACTGGGGTTAAATACCCCCCAAAATCGCCCAAAAAATCCTGACGAAAATGCCCCTGTGCAGCCTCAAAATCACAGTTTACGCTACAGGCGGCGCGGCTCACTCGGCCGAGTGACAAATGTCATTCGGCCGAGTGAGAGACCCTGACGGATTCCAGAGAGTTGGGGGTCTTGGGGGTGGTCTCCTTGGGAGTCACTCGGCCGAGTGACTTTTCTTCACTCGGTCGATGGGCGTTCTTCACTCGGGCGGACGACGTTCATCACTCGGGCGGACGGCGTTCGTCACTCGGCCGAGTCGGTCTTTGGGGCTGACAGACGGATTCCAGAGAGTTCAACATTTTGGTTGCCGTCGTCTGGGCTCCACTCGGGCGAGGGATGGCTCGGTGCTCGGTCGAGTGGTCTGGCGATGCTCGGCCGAGTGCACGCTGATATTAGCTTCTGTTGCGTGTCCGATCTGGCCGGCCGAGCGGGCTGTCTATGCTCGGCCGAGTGACTCCTTCACTCGGCCGAGTGGCATACTGAAAGTGCACATTCTTCGTATTTTTGCCTCCTCGTCGCTCCTACGATGTTCTTTCTTCTTGCACTCCTCTCCAATCGCAGAATACCCCTCAAGAGAGTCGTCGGTGACACTCCGGAGTGGGCGCATCTCAAAATCACTCCAAATCGCTCCAAATCTCCTGAAATACGACAAAAACAATAAATCGTGAAAAGCATCGCAATATTGTCGAATAAACGTGAAAAACATGATTTGAGCGATCTAAATGGCATGCAAACATGAAAAAAAAGGTGTAAAATACAGAGTGATCAAAATCCCCCAAGCTTACCTCTTACTCGTCCTCGAGGAAGATGAGTAAAAAGCGAACCCGGTGGATAAAGATAAAGAAAACGATGGAGAAATGTAAAACGAAAAATGAAAAACAAAGTAGAAAACGAAGAGGGAAGTTGCTAGATCATTTTTCTCAGGACGTGGGTTTTGCTTACTCATATAGCATGCATCGAATATAAAACACATGTCAAAGGCTTTTATTTTGATATCATAGTATAATGGTGCATTTGAAATAGAAAACCCAAGAATATCGATATATCATGAAAAATGGAATAATTCTAAGATTAACATCGTCTGAAGCATCTAAAGCGGTATACAATATCGTAGATCACACACTTTTCAATTGAATGCTTTCTATAAGGAGTATAAGAGATATCACATGATAGAGTAGTAAGAATATAAAAAGTGTGGTTTTCATGAAATGAATGCTAAGCGTAGATTTCTGGATTTCGTGAAACTTTAGCAATCTCTCCGAGTATAAAATATTACTTAGCCTAGGTTGTCATGCACCGTCAGGTACTCACTCTCTCACACATCATTTGATTCTCTCCCCCAAGCTTATCTATAAGCGTGGTGGCATATACAAAACAATATTTACATCCCCGTTTCTTATGAAGCTCCAAAAATCAAAGAAAACAAAAATAAAAGCAAAAGAAGGAAGAATGAGAGAGGATATGAGATGGGATCGTTTTCGAACTTCTTTTCTCTTTTCTTTTCTTATTCTCAAATCTTTTTCTTTTTCTCTTTTTTCTTCTTTTTTTAATAGCATATTTACACAAATGATCCCAAATCAAAGAGAAGGATATACAAGTATTTTTTTCTTTGGATTTTGGGGAATTTGGAGCATGTGATTTAATAACGGGGGAATGCCAATAATAGAATTGCTAAGGGGAGATTCACCAATGAATTTAAAATAGAGAAATAATGTTCAAGATATGTGGAGAAAGAAATAATGTATCTCTCGGTTCACTCTATAGGACGTGCATGACAACTTTAGCAGGGTAATCTAATCTACTCAGTTTGATCTCAAAAAGTAAACTAATCCAGATATATCAATGCTAGCAAACATTCAATCAACCCGAAGTGAAGCGTACAAATCATGCAATAAGAAGTGATAAGAGAAAAGAAAGCAGTACTCCAGATATGAGCATCAATGCGTGAATCTTGGTGTGTTTTCTACGATAGCATACATATGAATCATCAGACATCAGCTAATAATAGAATTTCATCCATTTTCATACAGCAAAAGAGAGTGGGTTACTATTTCTAAATGCAAGGCAGAACATAGCATATGATATCAGAAATAAAAAGCTATGACACGACAAATATAGCATGCATATAGAGAAAAGCTAACACCACGTCATCATCATCACAGAAAAGTCATCTCTAGCAAAAGATGAAAGAAGTAAAGATAAACGAAAAACAAGGATATTTACAATGCAGCACACAAAGAAAATAAAAAAAACGTGATGCATGGTAAAAAATGAAAAAGTGATGAAAAATGGGTGCAAAAGCGGAAAAACGTGAAAAAACTAAAAATAAAGGGCGATAAAAGCGGAAAGCGTGAGAACTCACTCCCCCAAACAAAAGTGCACAGTGTCCTCAATGTGCGAAGTGTGGCACACCGAGAGACGTGTAAAGGGTGGGGGTGGGTATGCATGCATGATAAAAAGAAATAAAAATAACAAAATAAAAATATGATGCGGATGTGATGCATGCAAGGATAAGAGTGATGTAGATATGAGTGTGTCACAAAAAATACTCTCCCTCACTACCGAAAAAGGATATAGAATGATATGATCAAAATGGGGATAAAAAATAGTGAGGGGAGGAGGGGTGGGCAAAAATCATCAGGACCAAGTAGAGAATGGGCAGCATAACAACAAAAAAATATCAATGGCATCAAGGGTGTGCCTAAGCTGGTGGTGCTGCGTCATCTCCGTCCTGAGGCAGAGGTGGAGGAGGAGGAGGTGGTGGCTGGGTAACAGTCTGCTGGGTGGGTGGTGGTGGTCATGGCAGTCGCTCGAGAATCTGGGTTAAGCAAAAGTGAATACCGGGAAGTAGCTCGAGGCGGTGCTGCATGGCGGTGACTGTGGCAGACAGAGCCCTAAAATCGCCCCGGAGTCCACTCACCGCCCCCTCAAGAGCACGAACGCTCTAAACTAAGGCGTCAGGGGGTGGTTGAGCGGAGGGACAGACAGGTCTAGGCTGAGCAGGTCGGGGCTGTCGGACACGGGCGGTGTAAACAATCGGGCAAGCAGGCATGTGTGGAAAGGGGGCTGTGCTCACTAGTAGATGCCCAGCCTCAGTGCGAGGCTGGGACGCATGCTGGTGTGAGGTGGAAGCAGCAGTAGTGGAAGTGGAAGACAAAATCGGTGACGAGGCAGTAAGAGAGGTCAGTGACACAGGTGTGAGGACAGACGTCATGACACTCTCGGATAGGACGGCTGCGGTGGAGACAGAAAGGGCAGCCGCTGGGGAGGAAGTGAATGAGCCAAAAGGTGACAACCCAGCGGAGATCATACTGGACCTGGTCTCCACGACGACAGCAAAAGAAGGCTCGCCGCTCTCAACAATAGAAGGTGGGCGCTCGGGTAGCAAAGAGGTGAGGGGCTCAACCGACAGGGGCACAACAGTGGTGGGGGTGGTAGACGTGGCGGGCGTGGTGGACGACTCAGCAAGTGTACTCCCGACACCGGCAGAAGTGTGGACAGTGGTGTCGGGAGCAGCAGAAAGTGCAGGCTTAGGCTGAGGGATCACATGGTCTACAGGTGCAGGGGGTGCCTGCTCAGCCTCCTCGGCCTCAAGCACGTAGGCGGCGGGGATCAGGAGATCCATCGTCGGAAGCCAGTCCTCGTGTGCCAGTCCTATGTGTGTCCGAGCGGGGCTCGAGAGGATCATGTAGTCAGCACCAAAGGGACCGTGCAACCATACCCAGTGCCGCTGGCCGTGCGGACGAAGCATCTTCATCCGGGCCATGACGTCTATCGAAAGTGAAGTGGGGCCTGAAGGTCGACGCAGGTCGGCCGGAAGGTCCTCGCCGGTCATCAGGGCTAGCAAGGTGATCAGGCTGCCGCAACATATCGGGGAGCGAGTGCCTACCGATACTATGATGCGGTCCAAAAACCAGCTAGCGACGTCAATCTCAACGACGGGGACCATCGCAACACCATTCCTATCCAGAACTCTGTGGCGAGTCATCGCATAGAGCATATAGAGCTCAGGCGTAGACATCGTCCCAGGCTCGTACCTCGCTAGAAAGGTGGTCGCCATAAGGCGCTGTGCTATGCGGAGACAGGGGTGGACAATGGCTGAGGCCTTGGCCCTACTAGGGTCAAAGGCGTGTGGTAAACCCTTGATCCTGGCCCAAAAGGCGTGGGAATCGAAAGATGGCGGAGGGATGTGTGTGGGGGCATAGGCTCGGTCGGGCGCAGGGACTGCAGGCCACTGAAAGAATGCTCTAAGCATATCGAGAGTGATCCGACACTCTCGATCCATGAGTCTAAAGGAGCATCCCTCGTCGGTCCGGGCGATCGAGCTAAGTACCTCGAGTGTCGGACATACGTATGTGTCCGCTGACACAGACAAAAAATCTCGCCAACCCACATTGTCGTACAACGTGAGCATCCCCTCAAGTACCCCCAGGCAGTCTAGGTCTGCTAAATGAGCGAACCTGGAGGGTACTATCGGGCGCTGGGCGATACGCTCAAATCAGACGTGCTGTGCATCGTCTCTGAACGTGATGACCAGCGGCCCGACGGCTGGAGCCGGTGGTGGCTGTGCGTGAATGGGATCGGCTGGAAGTGGATGCGGATAGATGGGGTCGGCTGAAAGTGGCTGTGTGGGGTGAGGTGGTGAAGGTGGAGGGGAGTCCTCCCTAGCGTGGGTGGGGCCGGGCTCATCCGTTCGCTTCCGCTTGGCGGAAGCTCCCCGAGTGCATGGCCGTATACGGGGTGGCATGTGTGCCCCGAGTGCTCACCCAACTAATGAAAAATGCGACGTGCTAAAAAATGGAACGAAGGTACCTGAACACGCTGCAAGAGCAGAACAGTAGATAAGTGCGAAGACGTCGCCTCCATGAAGCCAGTAGCGCGTCCGAAAGCTCCCCTAAGCTCCCCCAAGATAGCCTGCGCATCAAACAATGATATCAACGTATAAAATTCAAAATACATGGGGGAGATGGGGTACAATAGATAAGTAAAGAAATCGATTTGAGTTAGGGGCTCAATGGGCGTACGGATCGTCAAAAATAGGAGAAAAAAGTAGCTAAGGGGCGAGATTTGAAGTTTCCGACGGTCGGCCGGCGGCGAGGGAGCTCGTCGGAGGCGGCGGTCGGCAGTGGATACTCGGCCGACGGTGGTCGGGCGAGCGGGGGCCGGCGGCGTGGCAGTTCGGGCGAGTGAATGTCGATCGCGGGCAAGGGAGAGCAACAGACGTGGGGCTCGGGTGATTTGGGGAAAATGTCGCTTCGAATTTCATGCCGATCCCGCAACGCCTTATATAAGGAAAGTTATGACTCGGCCGAGTGACTAAGTCACTCGGCCGAGTGATCGTAACGAAAAAGTTTTTAAATTTTCTCCCTCTGCTTACGACTCGGCCGAGTGGCTTTGCCATCCTCGGCCGAGTGGAGAAAGTCCATTCGGCCGAGTGGCACAAGCTACTCGGTAACACTTGCCCTAGGAGGGTATCAGTTTCACTCGGCCGAGTGAGGAAATATACTCGGCCGAGTGGCAGTTTATACTGAAATCACAAAAAAGACAAAGAGTTGGGTACAACAGATTTCCCTCATTGGTGCGCCACTCGGGCGAACGGCTCTCTTTGCTCGGCCGAGTGACTATGGTACTCGGCCGAGTGAGGCTCTGTTTCCTGCTTCGGGGTTCCGTTTTGGCTCTACTCTCTGTTTTTCTTCCTCCAGGTAGTTTCTTCCTCCTCCTAAGCCTCGAGCGCATTCCTGGATCGCTCTTCTTTGCCTCGGTCATCCTCCATATGATGGATATCCTTTTCTCCTCCTCCTGTCAAAGAAATTAGGACCCGTTGTCACAATTTTTCGGGCAAACGACTCAAAAACACTAATAAAGTCTACAACAAAAATAAAAACTAAAATAGAAATAATGCGATAACCGTCAGGTTGCCTCCTGACAAGCGCTCGTTTAAGGTCTTGAGCTCGACCCCTTTAAATTTTCAATTTAGTGCGGGATGTTGGGTGCATATGAGATGCACCCGTCGAATTTGCCGGGAAGACAGCTCGGATTTGGATCATGGTGGTGTGTGGTCTTCCTCAGCACCCCTTCGTCATGGGCAATGTTGGGGGTGGCTCCCCCAAGCTAGAGCTTGCTTCGGTCTTCTTCTTTGCCGGTGACACCGATCGTCGTATCGGTGGAGCTTTCTTTGGAGTCCTCAACTTCGAGAGCTTGCAAAGCTCCCGTATTCTTGCGACATCAGCGTCGCCATCATCAATCTCCATGGAGATATCGGGGAAGTGCTCCATCTTCTCTTCCTCGGCCAAATCTAGGCCTTCTTCGAAGCTATCTTCGTGGGGTGCACCGATGGAGTGGGGGATCGCCTCTTCGATGACCTCGTCGAGGAGGTCCATGTAATCTAGCTCCTCATGATACGGCATGTGCTTCATTGCCTTCGGTATATGGAGCTCCATTTCGATGTTGCCGACGTTCAAGGTAAGAGTCCCCTCCCACACATCGACGATGACACCGACGGTGGCGAGGAATGGGCGTCCAAGTATGAGCGATGTATCGCCCTCCTCCTTGATGTCCATTATCACGAAATCGCATGGCAAACATATGCCTCCCGGAACTTGGAGTGGGATGTCCTCTGCGATCCCAACCGGCCTTGTAATCCGACCGTCTGCTAGTTGAATCCGCATGTCGGTAGGGTTTAAATCCGTGCCGGTATTCAACTTCCAGAACATGGAGAGAGGCATGAGGCTAACACTAGCCCCCAAATCTACCAATGCTTTTTGTAGGGGGACACCGCCTAGAGTGCAAGGAATCCAGAAACTCCCTGGATCTTTAAATTTGGCAGGCTCCTTTTCCCTCTTTGTGAACCAAGTCCCTTCCTTCGCGAGCATGATCTTCTCCTTACTCTTCCTTCCCATGATCAAGTCCTTTAAGAACTTGGCGTACGATGGGATTTCCACTATAGCGTCGAGGAAGGGGATATTAAGGCTCACCCCTCTCAAATACTCGAGAAACTTGGCTAGCCGTTTCTCCATCTTGGCTCTAGTTAGCCGTTGAGGGAAGGGCACCGGTGGCATAAATCGGCGCTCATCAATAAGCTCCTACACTCTAGATTTTTCTCCTTCTTGCGACTCCGTCTCCTTTGCCACTTCAATTACCGGCTCGCTTTCTTCTAGATTCGCCACCACGGGTTCCTTAATTTGAGTCATGGGGGGGGGGGGGGTGGTATCCTTCCCTCCTCTTGTAGTAACCGCAACAACCGCGTTGATATGGCCGGTGTTGCCCCATGGATTCGGCTCGGGTTGAGCCGACAATTGTTGGTTGTTTCTATTGAGCAAGGCAAGTTGCTCCCCAATTTGAGCGACGACGGTGGCGAGAGAATCTTGTCCCGCCTTCAATGTGGCGTTAATCTTTCTTTGTTTCGCCATAAACTCCTCACCTTAGCTTCAAAATCCGGACGTGGTTGAGCTTGCGGAGGGTTGGGATTTCCCCACCCTTGATTATACCCGGGTGGCCTATAAGGTCCCGCTTGTTGCCTTTGTGGGAAGTTTTGTTGCGAAGGCCCCCTTGGTTGATAATTCGGTTGTGGTGGTGGTGGAGCCCGAGCTTGAGGAGGTTGTTGAGGCGGGGGATTCAAGGCACCATCATTATTAGCATAAGAAAAACCCGGATGGTTTCTAGCGGCCGGGTTGGCCCAATATCCGGAATTCCCCGCAACATATTGAATTTGCTCCAAAGCTCCTTCTCCTTGCTCTCCTCCTACATACATGGCTTGGGATTGGTCTTGCCAATCACTTATATGATTTTTCGGCGTGGATGTAGAAGGGGCTCCTTGAGGCTCGGTAATGAATTTCTCCAACCTCTCCACTACCTTATGGAGAGAGTCAAACTTGCTAGAAAGCTCCGCCACGGCCTTGGCCTCAGAAATACTCGTGGGCTTCAAGGAGGATGAAGAATGTCCTCGCTCGTCCCCCCATTATTGGTTGTTGGAGGCCATCTCCTCTAGCAAGGCCGTAGCTTCATCGGGAGTCTTTGACAAAATGGCTCCATTTGCCGTGGCATCAATAATCTGCTTCGTGCCCGGTTGGAGTCCATTGTAGAAACTGTGGAGAAGCTCCCAATCCTCAATGCTATGATGGGGGCATTGATGTTGCAAGTCCTTGAAGCGCTCCTATGCTTCATAGAGAGTCTCCTGTGGTCCTTGCTTGAAGGACATGAGAGCACTTCTTATCTTCACCGTCTTGGAGGGCGGGTAAAATTTGTCGATGAAGGCACTCACCAATTCATCCCAAGTGGTGAAGATTCCTTCAGCTTGCGTCATCAACCAATATAAGGCCTTGTCCTTGAGTGTGAAAGGGAAGAGGCGCAGTCTGATAGCATCTACGGAGACGCCCGGCATTTGAAAGGTAGCACATTTCGATAGGAAGAGCTGGATGTGGTAATGAGGGTTCTCATGGGAGTTCCCATGAAAAGGAGCTTGTTGCATAAGAACCACCAATCCGGTCTTCAACTCGAAATTTTTGTTGGCTGCCAACTCCGGCATGGCTATGGACGAGGTCGTGGAAGAAGGATGAGACCTTTCTCCAACCTTTCTCCATAATTCTGTTGCAGTGATGAGACCTGGGCACGGGCCCAATCAGCCGGTGCAGTTCAAGAGGCCCGGAGGACCTCCTACTCTGAAGACTTGCCATTTCTGTGGCAAGACGGGGCATGTCAAGGATCAGTGCCGGAAGATGCTGGGGCAGTGTTTGGTTTGTGGTGATCCCGCGCATACCATGAGGGACTGTCCGAAGTCCAAGCAGCCGTAGAGGGGACCTGTTGCAGCTCAGCCGTTGCAGCAGAAGGCACCTGTTCCTGCTGGACGTGGAGCGCCTCTCGTTCCACAGAGGCAGGCTTTTCAGCAGGCCGTTCAGCCGAGGCGGCAGGCGTACCTTATGACTGCTGTTGAGACCGAGACGGTGGATGAGGTTATTGCAGGTAACCTTCAAACTAGCAGTTTCTTCCTTAGGTAGTTATTAGATTATGTTTGGTTGTTGCATATGTTGCCTGTTTGAATAGAATTTGATTGTTAGACTGCCTGTTAGGTGTGATTTTGGTGTGCACATTCCCTGCACGAGTCCTCTTCGACTCAGGTGCATCGATGTGCATTATCTCCCGGAGCTTCGTGGAGAAGCATTCCTTGTCGACTTCCCCTCTTCCCAGGAGTTGGGATATTATTACAGGGAATGGCGTGGTCACGGTGCATCGTGGTTGCAACTCTTGCCCTCTGGTGGTCTGTGGACATGAACTCTACGCAGATTTTATTGTCCACGACATCGTCAACTATGATGCCGTTCTCGGGATGGACTGGCTAGGGAGTTTCTATGCCACGATCGATTGTCGGAGGAAGAAGGTGGTGTTCGAGATCCCTGGATATCCGGTGTTCGAGTTCAGCCGAGGAAGCAGTTCGCTTGGTCCGGTCAGGTTTCGGGCAAAGCCGGTGGAGATCGTTGCTATGCAGATGTAGCAGTGTCGGCCTGTGGTAGTGCGTGACTTCGACGACGTCTTCCCTGAGGAGATGTCTGGATTGCCACCTGATCGAGCTCTCGAGTTTTCGATCGACCTCATTACGGGAGCGCAGCCTATTTCGAAGGCGCCGTATCGCATGGCACCCACAGAATTGGAGGAATTGTGGAAGTAGCTTGATGAACTTCTTCAGAAGGGTTACATTAATCCCAGCGTGTCTCCGTGGGGAGCGCCGGTCTTACTGGTGAAGAAGAAGGATGGTTCGCGTCGCATGTGCATGGACTATCGGGAGTTGAACGCAGTGACCGTCAAGAATTGATATCCATTGCCTCGCATTGATGATATTTTTGATCACCTGAGGGGATCGAGGGTATTCTCTAAGCTGGATCTGAGGAGTGGTTATCACCAGCTGAAGGTGAGGAAGGAGGATGTTTCGAAGACAGCGTTCAGGATGAAATATGGACACTACGAGTTCGTGGTTATGACTTTCGGTGTAACCAATACACCCGCGGTATTTATGAATCTGATGAATCTGATCTTCTATGACTTTTTAGATAAGTTTGTCGTTATCTTCATTGACGACATTTTGATCTACTCGAAGTCAGAGGAGGAGCATGCGTCGCACTTGAGGACGGTATTGGAGATCTTGAGAAAGCACAGGTTGTTTGCGAAGTATTCCAAGTGCGAGTTTTGGCTGGATAAGGTCGCTTTTCTCGGGCATGTGGTGACTGGAGATGGTATTTCAGTGGACCCCGAGAAGATTAAGGCTATCAGGGAGTGGCCTGTTCCGCAGTCAGCGTCTAAGATCCGGAGTTTTCTTGGACTTGCTGGTTATTACCAGTGATTCATCAAGGATTTCTCCCGTATTGTCGAGCCGATGACCAGGTTGACGCGGAAGGATGTATCTTTTGTTTGGTCTGATGACTGCGAGGGAGTTTTTGGTGTTTTGAAGGAGAGGTTGACGTCTGCCCCTGTTCTTGCTGTGCCCGACCGGAGTGGAGGATTCGAGATCTTTTGCGATGCTTCTGGCAAGGGTCTCGGTTGCGTATTGCATCAGCATGGGCACGTGGTCGCTTATGCTTCTTGTCAGCTTAAGGCTCATAAGAAGAATTACCCGACACATGATTTGGAATTGGCTGCTGTCGTGTTTGCACTGAAGATTTGGAGGCACTTCCTACTGAGTGAGGGGGTGAAGATCTTCACCGATCACAAAAGCTTGAAGTATATTTTTACTCAGAAGGAGCTCAACATGCGACAGCGTCGGTGGTTGGAGCTCATGGCGGATTACGAGATCGAGTTGCAGTATCACCCTGGCAAGGTGAATGTGGTTCCAGATGCGTTGAGTAGGCTTCCAGCGGTGATGATGTTGACTTCGCAGTGGAGATTGCAGCAAGATTTTTGCGAGTCCGGTATCGAGATTGTTCTGCCTGGAGAGGTCTCTTCGTTGATGAGTATGCAGATACAGTCGACGATCGTGGATCGGATCAAGGCTGGACAGGCTGGGGACCCGAAGTTGGTGAAGATTCGAGAATTGGTGGAAGCCGGTCTGCGGACTGATTTCGTGATTCATGAGGATGGCTCGTTGAGATTTAGAGCCAGGTTGTGTGTACCGGCTGGGGATATCAGGGAGGAGCTGTTGGTGGAGGCACACAGTTTGCCGTATTCGGTGCATCCTGATGGGACCAAGATGTACAAGGATCTTCGCCTGAATTTTTGGTGGCATGGTATGAAGAGGAGCGTGGCTCGGAGCGTAGCCAAGTGCTTGGTTTGCCAGCAGGTTAAGGCGGAGCACCAGCGTACGGTAGGGTTGTTACAGCCGCTTCCGATTCCGGAGTGGAAGTGGCAACACATCACTATGGACTTCGTGACTGGACTGCCTTGGAGTCCGAAGCAGAATGACGCGATTTGGGTGATCGTAGATCGATTGACTAAATCCGTGCACTTTATTCCATTCCGAGTGGGACAGTCCACTGAGGTGCTAGTAAGGAGATATATGGAGGTAAATTCTTTTACGCTCCGTTTCTATTTCCTTTTCCTAGTTTAGATGGTGATGTAACATGATTCGTGCGGGAGATCGTACGACTTCACGGAGTCCCCGTGAGTATCGTGTCGGACAAAGACATGAGATTCACATCTCAGTTCTGGTAGAGTCTGCAGAAGAGTTTGGGTACGAGTCTGAGTTTCAGCACGGCGTACCACCCGCAGACAGATGGCCAATCCGAGAGGACGATCCAGATCTTGGATGACATGCTGAGGGCGTGTATGTTGGATTTCAAGGGTTCTTGAGAGGATCATCTCCACCTCGTGGAGTTTGCCTACAATAACAGCTACCAGGCGAGTATTGGCACGGCACCTTTCGCCGCGCTATATGGGAAGAAATGTCGATCGCCACTGAGCTGGGATGACATTGGAGATCGGGAGCTGTTAGGACCTGAGATGATTGTGGAGGCTGTTGATGTTGTCAGGAACATACGGGAGAGGCTGAGGATTGCTCAGGACCGTTTCAAGCATTGGGCTGATGCTAAATAGCGTCCGTTGGAGTTTCAGCCAGGTGACCATGTGTTCTTGAAGATTTCCCTGAATCGAGGAGTGATTCGCTTTGGGAAACAGGGGAAGCTGAGCCCGAGATACATTGGACCGTTTGACATTCTGGAGAGAGTTGGCGAGGTAGCCTACCGCTTAGCCTTGCCGCCTTCTTTGGAAGGAGTTCACGATGTCTTCCATGTGTCGCAGCTTCGTCGGTACATTAGCGATCCATCTCACGCTGTGGATTTCTCGGAGATCACCGTTCGCCCTGATTTGACGTATGACCATCAGCCCGTGTAGATTTTGGACAGGCGTCAGAAGTCACTTCGGAACAAGACCGTTGATCTTGTTAGAGTGATGTGGCGACACGGCTCGCCAGGGGAGTCTACTTGGGAGAGAGAGGATGAGATGCGTGAGCGCTACCCATTTTTGTTCCCTGACACGTGAGTGTTAGGAAATTCCGAGTGCGGAATTTTTCTTAAGGTGGGGTGGATGTAACGACCGGTTCCTTTGTAATGACTATTTTTTTATATTAATAATATTGGATGATTCCTTCTTTGTGTGTTTTCTCGATATAAATCCTTACGTTTAACTTCATAACGTCTTAATCTTAATGCTAGAGTGATCCTAGGGGCTATAGAAGTCTTTCCGAAGCTTCGCGCTTCGTTTCGGCACTTTTGATGCATCTTAGTCGGTTCACGAAGGGGAGCCAACCGACTAGATGGCCAACTAGTCTGTCGGCAAACCTTCTCTGACCGGCTAGTTCTTGTCAGTAAAATTCAGCTTAGTTACTGTTTACGTTTAGTCTGTCTAAGCTCATTCTTCGACCGACTAGTTTCTCAACTAGTCGGTCAAGACTTGTACTCAGACCGACTAATTCTGAGTCCTACTGTACCATCTAAGTTACTGTTTATGATTAGTCGGTCTAAGAACAATTACCGACCGACTAGATTCTAAACTAGTCGGTTAAGATTCCTTCTTTGACCGACTAATTCTCAGTGCTTAATATCTAACAAATTTCTCTCTTAGTCGGTCTATGAATGATCAACGACAGACTAGATCCTAAACTAGTCGGTCGACGGGCCTTCGCAGACCGACTACATATGTCAACCTGTACCAAACCCTGTTCACGGCCTGTCTTTTAGTCGGTGTCAGTTGGACGACCGACCGACTAGATACCAAACTAGTCGGTCGACCACCCTTCTCTGACCGACTAATTAGCCCAGTAAACCTAGGTTAAGTCGCAGCCACCGTTTCGTTTTCTATTTAATATTCTCGATTCTTTCATTCTTTCTCCTTCTTTCAGAGCCAATATCTTCCCCAAATCATCCCCAACCTTCCTCAAGCCATTACCTTCCTCCTCAAAGCTTCCCCTCGTCGATTCTCGCGCCGGCCACCTCCCCTAGGCCGTCGGATCTCGAATTTTCAGTCGTAGCTTTACGGGATCGTTCTTCGTTACCGAAGCTAGATCTGGTTGGTGTCTTCCGCTCGCTACTCTTATGGTTAGTGGATCTAACCCCTAATCACCTTTAAACCACACCGTAATTAGAAAACCTAATTTAAAACGATTCATTAGACGATATATGGTTCTATTATGAAATCTGTTTTGGTGATTTTTCTTGTTGTTTTGCCATAGCAGCGAACCCTATTTCCGTAGGATACCGATCTCGTGACTCACGTCGAACAACAACTTCGGTACCAGGCAAGTGAAACTTGCCACCCTACTTTAGGCCATGTTTTAGGCACATACTTTATTTAGCGTGAAAGAGACTAGGCCGTGAAATGATAGCGGTCTAGGCGCAATTTCGAATCCTAGCTTGACAACGAAGCTAGAATTTCCCTTTGCCATGCCATTTCATACAATTGCCTGTCATGTTTACATTTCTTTAACGGTACGTAATTGCATCCTAATATTGTCATATGCATCCATTATACTTATCATGTCGCATGTTGCAACGTAGCACACGCTACAAATCCGTGTACAATCCGTGTTTCCGTGTTACCGGCTAGGCACCCGTTATACGGGCATAAACCCTACGCCATACGTGTTAAAAACACTTCCTGGCTCGTGATCCAGAAGCGAGCATTACGTGTTCGGGGGTAGTGCCCTGGCTCGACACACGTGGAGGGGTAGGGATAAACGGTCACTTGAGCATAAGAGTTGGCCCGTACAGCCACTCTAGCCAAATGGCGGAATCTCTGTGCACGACGTGCTTACAATTCCTTGTACTTGTCATTGTTTACTTGCCATGCCACGTTTACTTGCCTTGCTAAAACCATGCCATAACCAAAACTGTTGTTGTTTATTGCATAAAATGCCATGACATGTATACTCTAGGTTGCTAGTTGCTTTTACCTTCTTTTGTTTCCTTGCACAAAGTCTTGTAGACTTTGCTGACATGTGCCCCTTCTCTTTGGGTGACGCATGTTAGTTGCTGAGCCAGAGGTTGCAGTTGAGGGCGACGAGTTCGTGGAGTACGAGCCCGATCCCGTTGCTGACGTTGAGTACGAGGACACCGGTGACCAGTCCTAGTGCTCTTTCGTTCTTTTGTTGTGAGTTGTTGTCGGTGAGTAGCACCGTTGTTGTTAGTTTCTTTTGTTGGCCATGCTAGGCCTTTTCTTCGGACTCTCTTCTGGTTGCATGGTGACTTTTCTGTTGTTGAACTTTTTATCTGGACTCTGAGTTGATTAAATTTATATTAATTGTCTCTTTCTCTATTGTTGTTACTGTTGTTCCGAGTCATATTACAGGGACCTGCTACTTCGTATTATTGACGTTTATCGGACTTGTGGCTTCGTAGCTTCAAGTCTGAGCGGACCTTCTCACGCTTCGCCTCCACGTCTTTGGGAAGCGGGGCGTGACAAGTGTGGTGTGGGGGCATCGGTGAATGCCGTGAGATGTACAATAATGAAGTGCTAATCAAAATGCTCAAAATAAAATATGGAACGAGTGTACCAAGCACAATGCAACTCCAAGCAAGCAAATGAACGTGAGACAGCTCCACTAAGCTCCAAATCAGCGGTAGATCTCCTCCAAGCTTTCCTGTTGCACAAAAAAGATTAATTAGCATTAAGAACTCATAAAATTTAGGGTTGATCAAGAGTAATCGACGAAAAATAGGGTTGGATAGGGTTGGGGGTTGGATTTGGGCTTACAAAACGAGTAGGGGAAGAAATAGGACGAAATAGGGTGAGATTGGGTGGTGATCGTTAGAGGAGGACCGCCAGAGAAGCCGTCGGAGGTGGTTCCATCGTCGAATGGGGCAGCCGTGCTCGGGCGAGTGGGCAGTGGTCTCGGGCGAGTCGAGATGGAGCAGCGAGTGAGTCGAGGGAAGGGGAAGGGCGCTGTCGATTTGGGGATTTAGGCTGCGTGTGAGTGGAAATTAGGATTTTATAAGGGTGGCCCGACTTAAGTCACTCGGTCGAGTGACGATTGTCACTCGGTCGAGTAGCCTGACTGAAGAAAATTTGAAATTTTGGCGCGTCGGCTGAGTCGAGTGACTCGACCGAGTGGTTTGAGTGACTCGGCTGAGTGACAAGTTCCACTCGGTCGAGTGAGAAATAAAAACAAAGTGGGTTATTTTGATGATTCTGTTGTAGTCACCTACTCGATTGAGTAGAATTAGTCACTCGGTCGAGTGAGCTAATGACTCGGACAAGTAGATAGGCCTTACGGCACAAGATATATGAGCTTTCTGCTCCAGAGTTCATCCGAGTGGCATATAATTTACAGAGTGTGGTTTTTGAGACTTCCCTGTTCAGTGCGTCACTCAGTCAAGTGACTTCTTCACTCGGCCGAGTGAGAATCTCACTCGGCCGAGTAGGCTGTCTGTGTTAGCTCTCTACTCTCCGTTTTGCTCTGTCTTTAGTTTCTCCCTCTCCTATCAGTTTCTTCCTTCCTTTATCGTTTAAGCATATCCTTGGGACTGCTCTCCGTCGCCATGGCTACCCTCCATTGAATGGATTCCTCGTATCTTCCTCCTGCGATAAAAATGTTGCCCATTGTCAGATTTTTCTAGACTCTTAACTCACTAAACTAATAAAAATCTAAAATGAAAAATAAAAACTAAAATTCAAATAAAAAAAACTAAGATATGAACATCGGGTTGCCTCTCGATAAGTGCTCATTTAAGGTCATGAGCTCGACCCCTTACGATTTTTTGTTGAGTGCGTGATGTTCGGCACATAGGAGATGCAAGTGTCAAACTTTGTAAGGAGGCCGATCGGATTCAGATGTTACGCTTCTTCTTGTTTGGCCTCCTTTATGCATGCTTCCTATCTAATGATGGTGAGGGATGAATCCCCCAAGCTTTGGCTCTTGGCTTCTTTGTTCTTTCCTGGCGGTTGTGAAGTATTCGCCGGTGGCACGTTCTTTCCTTGCTTCACCAAAGAGAGCTTGCAGAGCTCTCTAATCCTCATGACATCAGCGTCGTTCTCCTCTTCCTCGATGAGAGGATCCGGGGTATCTCAATTTGGAGCGCCATTTTCAGAAATTGGCACTCCGTCAAGACTATCTATATGCAAAGCTCCAATGGCATATGGCATGGCTTCATCGATGACCTCATCAATCCACATAGTCGCTCTCCTCCAGCGAGGATCTATTCTTCATGGCGTGCAGGAGATGGAACTCGACTTCGATATTTCCAACGTGGAGTAACAACGTTCACTCTTTCATGTTCACGATGACTCTGGCGGTAGCTAAGAAGGGGCGCCCAAGTATAAGAGATGTGTCTACCTCTTCTTTTACGTCCATGATGACGAAGTCACATGGAACGCAAAGTCCACCCGGTATTTGAAGCGGCACATTTTCAGTGGTTCCCACCGGCCTAATGATACGCCCATCGGCGAGTTGAATCATCATTTTGCCTTAAGGTCGGTCCCCGTATTGAGCTCCTTTAACATGGTGAGAGGCATGAGGCTCACGCTCGCACCCAAATCTACCAAAGCCTTTTATAGGGGGACTCCGTCAAGTGTGCACAGAATTCTAAAGCTTCCAGGATCCTTTAATTTCTTCGGTAACTTGTCCTCGTTCATGAACCAAGTACATTGTTTGGTAAGCATGATCTTCTCTGTTCGTTTCCTTCCCGTAATCAAATCTTCGATAAACTTCGCATACGTCAGGATTTCAGTAATTGCATCTGGAATGGGATGTTTAAGCTTATACCTCAAAGTACTCCAGAAATCGGGCAAACTTTTTCTCCAATTTGGCCTTTGCCAACCGTTGTGGAAATGGTACCGATGGCACATATATCCTCTCCTTCCGGGGCTCATCAATTTTAGATTTTTCCTCATTGTTTGTCGTCACTGTGGGGCTCTCCTCTTCATTTCTTCCCTCTTTCTCAACCGGAACTTCATCCATTGGGCTTCTAGCTTGGACCATGGCAGGAGTAGTATCCTTCCTGTCTTTAGTAGTCACTGCCACTACCGTAAGTGGCTGGTGTTGCTCCTGGGTTTGGCACCTTTTGAGCAAGTAATTGGTTTTGGGCCTTGTTGAGCAATGTGATTTGCTCCGCCAATTACACCACGATGGTGTTGATTCTATCTTGGTCCGCTGATAGTTTAGCATTGATCTTCTTCTGCTCGGCCATAAACTCCAAACTCTAGTCTCATGCTCGGATCTTTGCGACGCCAGCGGTGGGTTTTGTGGCCTCCATCCTTGATTAAATCCAGGGGTCTATAAGGCGCCGCTTGTTGCATTTGCTAGAATTGTTGTTGTTGTGGCGGCCTTGATTGGTAGGATTGTTGCTGAGGTAGCGGGCGAGCTTGTTGTTGTTGTGATGGTTGTTGAGGAGGGGTTGAGGCTCCATTATTGTTTGCATATGAAAAGCTGGGGTGAGACTTCCAAGCCGGATTCACCCAAGACCCATTATTTCCTCCACCTAGCTTGTAATCAGAAACATACTGAACCTGCTCAACAGGTTCCTCATGGGTCACGACGTTAACATACAAGACTTGGCCTTGCTAATTACTTGTGTGCCTATTTGATGTCGATGTGTCTGGCACACCAGAAGGCTCACACAACTTCTTCTCAAGTCTCACCACCATTCTAGATAGAGAGTCAAACTTTAATGCCAATTCTACCATTGGCTTGGCTTCATATATGCTCGTCGACTTCACAGATGATGATGTTTGGCTTCTCTCATCAGCCCACTACTGATTGTTAGAGGTCATCTCCTCTAATAACACCGTAGGATCTTCCGGTGTCTTTGATAATATCGCCCCATTAGCAGTGGCGTAAATAATCATCTTCGTATCTGCTTTCAAAACATTGTAGAAGCTACGCACTAGCTCCCAATCGTCTATGTTATGGTGGGGGCATTGATGTTGTAGATCTTTGAAGCGCTCCCATGCCTCATATAACAATTCTTGGGGGCCCTGCCTAAAAGACATCAAAGAATTCCGTATCCTTATGCTCTTTGAAGGCGGATAGAACTTGTTGATGAAGGCACTTGCTAGCTCGTCCCAAGTAGTAAATGTTTCATGTGCTTGCGTCCTCAACCAATATTGAGCTTTATCTCGAAGAGTGAAGGGAAAAAGCAGCATGCAGATGGCATCCTTTGGTACACAAGGGATCTGAAAGGTGTCGCACTTCGCCAAGAACATCTGGATGTGGTAATGCGGATTTTCATGTGCATTCCCATGGAAGGGATCTTGTTGCATCAGCACAACAATTCCCGCTTTCAGCTCAAAATTCTTCTCTGGCGGCAACTCTGGCATAAGTATGGATGAAGTAGTTGAGTTGTTTGGAGTAAGCCTATCACTGATGTAAATAAGCCTGGCAGTTCGTCGTGGTGGAATATTTTCCTTTGCCATTTGATTTTCCTTTGAAGTTCTCCTTTTTCCTGCTCTTAGTTTCCTTGCGGTGTGCTCGATCTCGGGATCAAATAATATAGCTTCATCGGTAGCCCTCGATCGTGTGTTCATGCACAGAAAAAGAGAATCTGCAAAGAAGTGTTAGCACAATTGAGGAATAAAAAGAAAAAAAGGAATAGAAAATAATATCTACATAAAAATATAGAATACCGTCGCCTCTCTAGCTACGGTGCCAAAAACATGTTCGTCCCGGATAGTAACTCCGAAAGCAATGTAGTTTTACCGTAAGTGCACGGTTAAGTGGTGAGCGAGTATCGAATCACTGGGATGAACTATTGGTATCTATACAGATTACTAAGCTATTGTGAAATGGTGGCGAAGAAATGTTGGTGTCACAATCGTTCAAAGTGTTGGCTGTAAATTTAATTTATAAGAATGTCTAGAGCTTGGAAATCTCCACTATAGATCTCAAGCAATCAATATGAAACACGAATATCTATATTACTACTCTTGATTTAGGGTGAACTTGTCGCAACTAAATTGGGAACCAACGCACGCTCTTTCACTACACAAGTCTATAGTAATATAAACTAGAGCCTCACTCTCGCGTAAGCCTAGTTCAAACTACTCGCATTAAGATCGACAATAATATCCAATTCCAACTCAAGCTCGCTCTCGCGCAACTTAAGTTCGGACCTAGATCGTGATAGTTCGTATCCGTTTTACCGTCATACAAACGAATATAATTATAGAAATATAATAAAGATGCTAGCTTTGGTCGCTCTCATGCACCAATTCTAGGGACTCGATTATAGATCTAAATCAAATATCTAGGGCTTCCCTTAGATCAAGATCCTCTCTCGAGCTCTCAAGATCCAATAGAAGTCCCTAGCTATCCATGGTAAATTAATCACAACCTAACCCTTAACAAGCTTAGCGACATAGAAATTTAATAGATCTTACAAATCATACTTTAGATACATAGGGTTCATCCCTTTACCCTAGAGCAAAGAGACCACTCACAATTCATCATAAAAATCATAATAGAAACAAGATATGCAATAGAATTTCTCACAAAACTCAGATCTAGAAAGAAATATAGTATAAAAATATCAACTTGCAAGAGTTTAGATAAACCAATTTGAGTACAAGCTTCAAAAATAAGAAAATTTAGATCCTTCTCTCCAATCGTTTCGTCAAAAGAAAACTAGAACTAAAATTATAACTAAGAAAATTATTCTAAGGAGTCTCTCCTTGGGCTGCCCACAAAACTGGGTATTTATAGCCGCCCAAAACTACAAAAAATCCTAACAAATCTGCCACTAAGCAGCTGCAAATTCTAGTTATTTAAAATCTGGTTGACGGCACACTCGGTCGAGCGAACTGCTCACTCGGTCGAGTGAGAAATCTGCAAGAAATAAGGATTTTTAGCGTTCTAGAAGTTCAGACCACTCGGCCGAGTAGTATGTTCACTCGGTCGAGTAGGACTGACCGTAAATCCTCTACAAAACAGAGAAGTGTCAAAGATTTTCTTCACATTTTTTATCTCCACTTGGTCGAGTGGGATCCTCACTCGGTCGAGTGTAAATTCTCACTCGGCCGAGTACATTATGGCTCTTCTTTAGGCTAGATTGGGCATGTCAGCTTCACTCAGTCGAGTGAACTGCTTCACACAGTCGAGTGAGCTGCGTCACTCGGCCGAGTAGCCTATACTACTTCTCTTTTCTCCTTCTTCTTGCTTCCTCGTCGTTTCTTTTGCCTTCCTTCTTCTACTCTTCCTCCAACGCCGTTAGCTCTCTAATATCATCTTCAATGACACTCTGGTACACGTGTAAGCGCTTATGGCTCCAAATTGCTCCCGATTGCTCCATATTTCCTGAAATCAGACAAACAAAGGAATAATGAAATATATCGTAAAATGTTGTTTAAGCGTTAAAATCGTGATATTAGCAATCGTTATGGTGGGAAAAAATGCAGAAATAAAGTGTAAAATATCAGCCTATCAAAAATCTCCCACCGAATTTGAGGTGGTTGCAGTTGAGGGGAAGAAAAGGAGGCGGCAACTTCACTTTAGTGACTCGGAGTCGTTTGGGTCGACTGCTATCATGGGTCTACATGTGCCTTTTGATACGAGTCAATTGCATGGCGAGGCCCATCTCCATAAGCATGAACATGGAAAAACTTTAATAGGAGGTTCAGGGGAGTCCCCACCTCTTCTGGAGCCCCTTTTGCATCAGGATTCCTAGACTGGGGGCCTGTTCTCTCCCGTGCCTCTGGCCGAGGACATTCCTCAAGAATTTAGATCACTTTTGCTGGAAAGTCGATTGCCCCAAGTCCCTTTGATTATTCTGCAGTTGTCACGCCCCGCTTCCCAAAAAAGGTCAGAGGCGAAGCGTGACTAAGGCCCGCTTAGGCCGGGGCTGAGAGCCCAGACCCAATAAGCGTCTATGGTATTCCAAACGAAGGAAACAGGTCCCTGTAAGTTAGTACGGAAACAACAAAAGTACTAAAAAGAGATATCATTTCATTTTATTCCAAATAAGACATCCAAAAGTACTGAGAGTCTAAAACGCCCGAAGGGCTACAACTGCAGAAAAGAAACTACCGGTGCAAGCACCCAACCTGGACAAGAAAAACAACAGGTGCTACGCACCCAATCTAAACTGGAACAGAACTCTGGATCAGCAACTAAAGACCTCTAACTCTGGTCCTCCTCCGGGTCGTACTCCGGATCAACGTCCTCCGGCTCTCCGTCTGCTGGCAAGTCCGCCTCGTCGACGTACTCTGGCTCAACACCTGACGTACATCACCAAAAGAAGGAACTATACGTCAGGTAAGGTCTACAAACAGGGTTAGACCAAACTGCAAGTGTATCAACTTTTAGACAACGTTTTACTGGTTGATTTACATGCTGGGGTTATAACTGAGTAACAAACAGAAGTAACGCAGCAGGAAAGTAAAGCGCAGCAAGTAGTAGTCGTAGCGTGTGCTACCAACTACGGGACTAACCTACAGGTGTCATGACAAGTCGGGACGTGACGGAAACAAGGCAAGACAAGACAATTAAGACACGAAAGGGTTCACGCCTTACGGTTCGAGGGAGATCAGAACCTCTTACCGTGCGCACGCTCAACCCAACCCCAAACCCCAAGACAAGACAAGACAAGACAACAGTACAATGGATCACTCGCTCTAGCTTGGAGAGTGCCCTATTGCCCGCAGGCTGTGTATCCGTACAAGGGATCACTCTCTCTAGCTTGGAGAGTGCCCTATTGCCCGCATGCTGTGAATCTGTACAAGGGATCACTCGAAGAGTGCCCTATTACCCAGCTGGCTGTGCAAGATGGGACGGGACGTGACAAGACAGAAAGGGTTATTCTAGGGTGTCCACACACACGCATACACATGATAGCCCTACAATATCAAAAGTTGTTGTTGTCAGGCTCAGACTTCGTCGTCAAGTCTGAGCCGTCAGGGGTCATCCTGGACGCTATCATTTCACGTCCGGTTCTATTTGTTCACAGTTATCAATTCTAACCAACTAAGGCCTAAGCACGGCCAAAATTGCAAGTGGATACACTTGCCTGCGATGGCGAGTGTGTCGTCCTCTCGAAGGTCTCTTCCAAGCGTCTCGTCCGCGGAAGTCCGTCTGAAATATCGCCACGGCGATGGTGTCAGGTCTCAAATTCATCACATCCTATTAGGGTTCATTTCTACGTTATCGGCACTATCCTATTTGTCAAAAATCACATTTTGATGTTTCAGCCTAATCGACGATCTATCCTATGTGCCCAGTCAACAAAGTCCATTCGTCGATTTTATAAGTTCATACAACGTTTTACTGGTGCTGGAAAATAAATTTTAGTTCAAGTTGACGATTTTTAGTTTAGGGTTCAGTCAGCTATTGTGGGGGTTTCTACGAGTTTCGGGGAATCAACCTGAACTGGAGTTTGTCGTAGATTGGAAGTCGTATCTGATCGGAGAACTCCTCAGCTTCAAATCCGGTCCTCGCACGATTCCCCAAAAGTTGAAACTTGCGACGAAGGCCTACGACGTGTTGCAACGTCGTAGATGGAAAATCCGCGAAGTAGCACACCCAAGTGGGGCCCACAGCAGTGCTAGGGGTCAATGGGGGACCCACAACACCTCTGGAGAACTTGGGGGGCCCACCACAGGAGTTGGTGTGGGAGATTCAATGTTGCGACGAAGTGCTGTCGGTCGGACACCGTCGGTGCGAGGGTTTCTCTCGGTCAGACCGAGAGAAGCTCTCGGTCGGGCGTGGTGTAGCGCAGCGGAGGCGGGGTCGTGGTGCGGTGCGATGGAAATCCTCGATCAGACCGAGCGGGCCTCTCGGTCGGACATAGTGGGTGCGGGCGTGCAGCGCTGCGGAGCGATGCGGAGCGGCCTCTCGGTCGGTGCGGAAGAAAGCTTCGGTCGGGCGCTAGCGGGTGCGGGGCGAATGCGGAGCGGCTGCAACGAAGCGCTGCAGCGTGCGGACGAAGCGGGGTGCGGGATGTTCTCTCGGTCGGAGCGGGCGATCTCCTCGGTCGGAGCGGGCGATGCGGGTTGCAACGTTGCAATGGAGCACTGCAAGCGGCGATGTGGGAGCGGGCTCCGGTCGGGCATGGGGAATTGCGGGGGCAGCCGTCGGTCGTGCACGGGGCGGCTGTCGCAACGTTGCGACGAACTTTGGGAAGATATTTTTGACGGCTAGGGTTAGTGTGGCTGCGAAAATAACCTAGCCTAGGGTTTATTTAAATAGAAAAGAGCTAGGGTTAGGTCTAGGGTTTAGGAAAACGTAATTAAAATAATTAAAATAATTAATATAATTTAAAATTACTCTCCTCTCCCTCACGCAATTTGTGTGCGGCCAAAAATTCTGAAATTTGGTCAAAAAATTCTTTAAAGCGTTATAATAATATGGGAATTTTATCGTAATTAAAACACTTATAAAAATAGGTTTTAAAATTATTTAAAACTTTCAAAAAATGGAAAATAGGTCAAATTAAGTCCAAAAATTGTAAAATAAATATTGGGGTGTTCGGGGAGACGAAAGAAAGAGAGTGGAGAAGACGGATCTAAATTTCAACGTCGAGAGACGAAACAAAAAATAGAAACGTCTCGCGTCAAAACATAAAGTCGCGACGTCACATCAAATAAGATAGTATCGCGGAAGAATGACTCGAGATATATCGTTCTAAAGTTGTTTCACAATCTAATACTTTCAGAGACGATCATGACGACATATCACACACTAATGTTCAAAATCAAATAGAGTCAAAAATAAGCACGTGCACGATCAAGAGCACGTGCACAAAGAAAGTACGATCGGAAACCGACCGTTACATCCTCCCCAACTTAGAAATGATTCCGTCCTCAGAATCAACATCAAGCATCGCTGGGAAACAGATGCGGGAAGCGCTCTCTCATATCATCCTCACGCTCCCAGGTGGACTCTCCAGGTGATCCGTGACGCCACATCACTCTCACCAGGTCGACTATCTTATTCCTCAACTGCTTCTGTCGACGGTCCAAGATCTGCACAGGCTGCTGGTCATAAGTCAGGTCCAGGCGAACCATAATCTCTGAGAAATCAACCGTGTGCGACGGATCACTGACGTACCGACGTAGCTGAGATACGTGGAATACGTCGTGAACACCCTCCAAAGATGGTGGCAGAGCAAGGCGGTAGGCCACTGCTCCCACACGCTCTAGCACATCAAAAGGCCCAATATACCTTGGACTCAGCTTTCCCTTCTTCCCAAAACGAATAACTCCACGGTTTGGAGAAATCTTCAGGAAGACGTGATCTCCAGGCTGAAACTCCAAGGGTCTCCTCTTAGCATCTGCCCAATGCTTGAAGCGATCCTGTGCAACTCTAAGCTTCTCCCTGATGTCTCTCACGACATCCACAGCTTCCACTATCATCTCTGGACCCAACAGATCCCGATCTCTGATGTCATCCCAGCTCAGTGGCGATCGACATTTCCTTCCATATAAGGCAGCTAACGGCGACATGTCAATGCTCGCCTGGTAGCTGTTGTTATATGAGAACTCCACCAAGTGAAGATGGTCCTCCCATGATCCCTTCAAATCAAGCGTACAAGCTCGCAGCATATCCTCCAGAATCTGAATAGTCCTCTCGGACTGGCCATCAGTCTGCGGATGGTATGCCGTGCTGAAACTCAGACTCGTACCCAAATGCTCCTGCAGACTTCTCCAGAACTGAGATGTGAACCTCGTGTATCGGTCAGACACAATGCTCACGGGGACTCCATGCAAGCGTACAATCTCCTGCACGTACACGGTCTACGTTACAACCAACTCAAGAGGAAATTAAAGAGAAGTAAAAAGAAATTTACCTCCAGATATTTCCTCGCCAAAGCTTCCGTAGACTGGCCCACTCGGAATGGGATAAAGTGCGCAGACTTGGTCAACCGATCTACGATCACCCAAA
Source organism: Scilla litardierei (assembly GCA_030789695.1). Classification (NCBI taxonomy): domain Eukaryota; kingdom Viridiplantae; phylum Streptophyta; class Magnoliopsida; order Asparagales; family Asparagaceae; genus Scilla; species Scilla litardierei. Next base: position 59,941,316 of record CM061138.1, read on the forward strand.
CTGCGTCGTTCTGCCTCGGGGTCCAAGGTAAACCAGTCACGAGTCCATCGTAATATGTTGCCACTTCCACTCCGGAATAGGAAGCGGTTGCAGCAACCCAGCAGTATGATGGTGCTCAGCCTTCACCTGTTGGCATATCAAACACTTGGCAATGCTCCGTGCCACACTTCTCTTCATGCCAATCCACCAGTAGTTCAGACGGAGGTCCTTATATATCTTGGTGCCTCCAGGATGTATAGAATATGGCGAGCTATGAGCCTCGCTCAACAGCTCCTCCCGAACATCACCTGCAGGTACACAGAGTCTGCTGCCGTACCGCAACGAACCATCCTCGTTAATCACGAACTCCGTCCGTAGTCCAGCTTCAACTTGCCTCCTGATCCTCTACAGTTTTGGATCTCCTGCCTGTGCTGCCTTGATCCGATCCATGATCGTGGACTGAATCTGCAAATTCATGAATGAATGGACTACACCAGGTAGGACAACCTCCAAATCCATCGCTCTTAGCTCCTGCTGAATCCTCCAGTCGGCAGTATGCATCATCACAGTAGGAAGTCTACTCAAGGCATCCAGCACTACGTTCACCTTCCCCGGATGATACTGCAAATCAATCTCGTAGTCAGCCATAAGATCTAACCATCGCCTCTGACGCATGTTGAGCTCCTTCTGCGTAAAGATGTACTTCAAGCTCTTGTGATCGGTGAAAATCTTCACACTCTCACCTAGCAAGAAGTGCCTCCAAATCTTCAGTGCAAAAATCACTGCTGCCAACTCCAGATCGTGCGTCGGATAATTCTTCTCAAGAGTCATCAACTGACGAGAAGCATACGCGACCACGTGGCCATGCTGATGCAAGACGCATCCTAGGCCCTTCCCTGATGCATCACAATAAACTTCGAAGCCTCTGCTTCGATCCGGTACTGCCAACACCGGTGCCGTGGTCAATCCCGCCTTCAAGATAATGAAGGCCTCCTCACAAGCATCTGACCAAAGAAACTCCACATCCTTTCTCGTCAGCTTCGTCATCGGCTCTGCAATCTTCGAAAAATCCTTGATGAACCGCCGATAATAGCCTGCTAAACCAAGGAAGCTCCTGATGTCTGACGCTGACTGCGGAGTCGGCCAATCTCTAACTGCTCTGACCTTCTCTGGATCCACAGATATGCCATCACCGGACACCACGTGTCCCAGGAATGCGACCCTGTCCAGCCAGAACTCGCACTTGCTATACTTAGCAGAAAGCTTGTGTCGCCTCAGCGTCTCCAGCACTGTCCTCAGGTGACAGCTGTGCTCCTCCTCAGACTTCGAATAAATAAGGATGTCGTTAATGAAGTTAACGACAAACTTATCTAGGAAGTCATAGAAAATCAAGTTCATTAAATTCATGAACACAGCTGGAGCATTGGTCACGCCAAACGGCATGACCACGAACTCATAATGTCCGTACTTCGTCCGGAAAGCCATCTTCGGTACATCATCCTTCTTCACCTTCAACTGATGGTACCCACTCCTCAAGTCCAACTTCGAGAAGACTCTCGAACCTCCTAGCTGATCAAAGATATCGTCGATACGTGGCAGCGGATACTTATTCTTCACGGTGTCAGCATTCAATCCTCGATAGTCCACGCACATCCTGCGGGACCCATCCTTCTTCTTCACGAGCAAAACTGGTGCACCCCATGGTGACACACTAGGGTGGATGAAACCCTTCTGCAGCAACTCATCTACCTGCTTCCGCAGCTCCTCGAGCTCAGCGGGAGCCATACGGTACGACGCCTTCGATATCGGCTGCGCTTCCGGCATAAGATCAATGCCAAATTCTAGAGCTCTGTCGGGTGGCAGACCCGAGATATCCTCCGGGAAGACGTCGTTGAAGTCTCTGACAAATGCTGGTCGCTCGATCTCCATCTCCATCTGCATGGCTGCAACAATCGGCACCTCCAGCTTGGCCCGAAATCTGATGGGCCCAAGCGACTCGTCTCTGCTACGGAACTCGAACTCCGGATGGCCAGGAATCCGGAACACCACCCTCTTGCTGTGACAGTCGATCGAGACATGGAAATCTCCCAACCAATCGATGCCAAGAACGACATCGAAGTGTGGCAGATCGTGGACAATTAAATCTGTAAAGAGCTCGTGTCCACTGACCACCAAAGAAATCGATCGACATCCCAAATTCACTGTCACCACTCCGTTCCCTGTGGTGATGTCCCAACACTTAGGGAGTGTATGGGTGGGAATGGAGTGCTTTGTTACAAACCTCCGGGATATGATGCACATAGATGCACCGGAGTCGAACAAAGCCAAGGCTGGGTGAGAGGACACTAGAATGGTGCCTAAGATATAAACAACTATGGTCAAACCAAGCTACTCTAACAAGCAAGTCAAACAAGCAACACAATAATAAGATCTAATCTATGAAATGAAAGACTAGAATCAAGAGTTACCTGCTATAACTCCGTCCAGCTCCTCAGTCTCCACAGCAGTCATGGTATTGACAGAAACACAGAGGTTAGACTCGTACAATTACTGGATGATAATAAAATGAATTTCAATACTTCGATTGTTCCGTATTCACAGAAGGATGGGACCTGCATGGGCCACCACTAAAACCTGTCACGCCCCGCTTCCCAAAAAAGGTCGGAGGCGAAGCGTGACTAAGGCCCGCTTAGGACGGGGCTGAGAGCCCAGACCCAATAAGCGTCTGTGGTATTCCAAACGAAGGAAACAGGTCCCTGCAAGTTAGTACGGAAACAACAAAAGTACTGAAAAGAGATATCATTTTATTTTATTCCAAATAAGACATCCAAAAGTACTGAGATTCTAAAACGCCCGAAGGGCTACAACTGCAGAAAAGAAACTACCGGTGCAAGCACCCAACCTGGACAAGAAAAACAACAGGTGCTACGCACCCAATCTAAACTGGAATAGAACTCTGGATCAGCAACTAAAGACCTCTAACTCTGGTCCTCCTCCGGGTCGTACTCCGGATCAACGTTCTCCGGCTCTCCGTCTGCTGGCAAGTCCGCCTCGTCGACGTACTCTGGCTCAACACCTGACATACATCACCAAAAGAAGGAACTGTACGTCAGGTAAGGTCTACAAACAGAGTTAGACCAAACTGCAAGTGTATCAACTTTTAGACAACGTTTTACTGGTTGATTTACATGTTACGGTTATAACTGAGTAACAAACAGAAGTAACACAGCAGGAAAGTAAAGCGCAGCAAGTAATAGTCGTAGCGTGTGCTACCAACTACGGGACTAACCTACATGTGTCATGACAAGTCGAGACGTGACGGAAACAAGGCAAGACAAGACAAGTGAGACACGAAAGGGTTCACGCCTTACGGTTCGAGGGGGATCAGACCCTCTTGCCGTGCGCACGCTCAACCCAACCCCAAACCCCAAGACAAGACAAGACAACAGTACAAGGGATCACTCGCTCTAACTTGGCGAGTGTCCTATTGCCCGCAGGCTGTGTATCCGTACAAGGGATCACTCTCTCTAGCTTGGAGAGTGCCCTATTGCCTGCAGGCTGTGAATCTGTACAAGGGATCACTCGAAGAGTGCCCTATTGCCCAGCGGGCTGTGCAAGATGGGACGGGACGTGAAAAGATGGAAAGGGTTATTCTAGGGTGTCCACACACACGCACACACATGATAGCCCTACAATATCAAAAGTTGTTGTTATCAGGCTCAGACTTCGTCGTCAAGTCTGAGCCGTCAGGGGTCGTCCCGGACGCTATCATTTCACGTCCGGTTCTATTTGTTCACAGTTATCAATTCTAACCAACTAAGGCCTAAGCACGGCCAAAAGTGCAAGTGGATACACTTGCCTGCGATGGCAAGTGTGTCGTCCTCTCGAAGCGTCTCGTCCAAGCGTCTCGTCCGCGGAAGTCCGTCTGAAATATCGCCACGGCGATGGTGTCAGGTCTCAAATTCATCACATCCTATTATGGTTCATTTCTAGGTTATCGGCACTATCCTATTCGTCAAAAATCATATTTTGATGTTTCAGCCTAATCGACGATCTATCCTATGTGCCCAGTCAACAAAGTCTATTCGTCGATTTTCTAAGTTCGTACAACGTTTTACTGGTGCTGGAAAATAAATTTTAGGTCAAGTTGACGATTTTTAGTTTAGGGTTCAGTCAGCTATTGTGGGGGTTTCTACGAGTTTCGGGGAACCAACCTGAACCGGAGTTTGTCGTAGATTGGAAGTCGTGTCTGATCGGAGAACTCCTCAGCTTCAGATCTGGTCCTCGCACGATTCCCCAAAAGTTGAAACTTGCGACGAAGGCCTACGACGTGTCGCAACGTCGTAGACGGAAAATCCGCGAAGTAGCACACCCAAGTGGGGCCCACAGCAGTGCTAGGGGTCAATGGGGGACCCACAACACCTCTGGAGAACTTGGGGGGCCCACCACAGGAGTTGGTGTGGGAGATTCAATGTTGCGACGAAGTGCTGTCGGTCGGACATCGTCGGTGCGAGGGTTTCTCTCGGTCAGACCGAGAGAAGCTCTCGGTCGGGCGTGGTGCAGCGCAGCGGAGGCGGGGTCGTGGTGCGGTGCGATGGAAATCCTCGGTCAGACCGAGCGGGCCTCTCGGTCGGACACGGTGGGTACGGGCGTGCAGCGCTGCGGAGCGATGCGGAGCGGCCTCTCGGTCGGTGGGGAAGAAAGCTTCGGTCGGGCGCTAGCGGGTGCGGGGCGGATGCGGAGCGGCTGCAACGAAGTGCTGTAGCGTGCGGACGAAGCGGGGGTGCGGGCTGTTCTCTCGGTCGGAGCGGGCGATGCTGGTTGCAACGTTGCAACGGAGCGCTGCAAGCGGCGATGCGGGAGCGGGCTCCGGTCGGGCACGTGGAATTGCGGGGGCAGCCGTCGGTCGTGCACGGGGCGGCTGTCGTAACGTTGCGACGAACTTTAGGATGATGTTTTTGACGGCTAGGGTTTGTGTGGCTGCGAAAATAACCTAGCCTAGGGTTTATTTAAATAGAAAGAGCTAGGGTTAGGTCTAGGGTTTAGGAAAACGTAATTAAAATAATTAAAATAATTTATATAATTTAAAATTACTCTCCTCTCCCTCACGCAATTTGTGTGCGGCCAAAAATTCTGAAATTTGGTTAAAAAAATTCTTTAAAGCGTTATTATAATATAGGAATTTTATCATAATTAAAACACTTATAAAAATAGGTTTTAAAATTATTTAAAACTTTCAAAAAATGGAAAATAGGTCAAATTAAGTCCAAAAATTGTAAAATAAATATTGGAGTGTTCGGGGCGACGAAAGAAAGAGAGTGGAGAAGACGGATCTAAATTTCGATGTCGGGAGACGAAACAAAAAATAGAAACGTCTCGCGTCAAAACAGAAAGTCGCGACGTCACATCAAATAAGATAGTATCGTGGAAGAATGACTCGAGATATGTCGTTCTAAAGTTGTTTCACAATCTAATACTTACAGAGACGATCACGACGACATATCACACAATAATGTTCAAAATCAAATAGAGTCAAAAATAAGCACGTGCACGATCAAGAGCACGTACACAAAGAAAGTACGATCGGAAACCGACCGTTACAACAGTGGAGCTCCTCTAGAGGGAATTTCCCATCAAGAGAGGCGATTCTGCTCTTTTGGATTGCTGGACCGCCTATAGGATCGCTGAAAATGCGACCCTTCCACGGGATAGGACCATCCTGGAGAGGGTTGATTATGAGAAGCTCACTTCAATTGCCGTCCATGCGAACGTTCAGGTAACTATTGCGCTAGTCTTCATTATGGATGAAGCAGGCGTGGATATTGACAGTTATGACTTGTATGTAGGCTCTTGTGGCCAATGCTGCATTGCGTCAACGCATATCGATGGTGGCCAACCACGAAGTCACATTAGAGGCCATCAAGCAGGCCGTCGAGAAATCTCAGGCAGAGCTGGATAGACTGGGGCTTCTGTGTAAACTGAGACGATCATGGGTGCTCGAACTCGAGCATGAGTTAAGTGAGTCTCGTAAAAGGGAAGCTACCCAAACTGCCTCGAGGGAGCGAGTAGAAAAGACGCTGCTGGAGGAGAAATCCAGGTGGGAAGTCAGAGAGAATGAGCTCCTCGCCTGACTCGCTGACAGCTTTCAGGGAGTTGGCACAGAGGCCAACGCGGTGAGGGCGGTCCAAGAATATAAGGATTTATTGCCCAACTTCAACGAATTATATACACAGGGGTATGAGCGATGTCAGTCAGAAGTGAAGGATTGATTCCCTGATATCGCTGCTGAGATTGACCAGATCCCCATGCTTTTTCCAATCATCGATGGCGATGATTTAAGTCTGTTAAGGGATGGTGCCCTCAGATCATTTGTATACGATACAATAAATTAACGGGACATTATATGCTTAGGAATGTTATGGACATTCTAAGAAGAGCATAGGAAGAAACCGCACCTGAATCGGAGATCAAATGAGCAAGTTATGCTCAAAAGAGTCTTTTTGTAATTAGTGGAATTACATGGATCTTTTTGTAAAAGGACAGAGAGAAAAAACCCCCCCTTTGCTGGCGCGCTGACGCGGGGCGTGCTGACGTCAGTGCGCGTCAGCACTGACGCGGCATGCGGGCCCCGCAGTGGGGCCAGCGTAACCTGCTGCGCCCGCTTCTGCGGGCGCAGCGGCAGCAAAATGACGCCCGCATTCGTGCGGGCAGCGCAGCAAATAGGAGCGCACCACGTGGCGCTCTCCGGGCGTGCCACGTGGCGCCTGGGGGGTGTTTTTCCCGAGAACGCGATTCAGATCGCAGTTCTTCAATTGTTTCGAAAATCAGATTTTAAAACTCTAGTTTGAAGGGTCAAACGAAGTCCAAATGAGGTTCCGTTTCTTCCTATGTGTTCGTCTCGTCGAGCACTCCGATTTACATATATGATGTGTACGTTTTGCTTGAGAAATGAATTATCTATGGCTCTTTATAGTTTTGAACTATAAGATTCCATTCCCATTATTTAGTCCCACATCGACTATTTCAATTGAGGAGCTCCTCACTCCCCCTATAAATAGTAGGGTGGTCTCCTCATTGAAAAGTGCACCAGCCGATGATCAAGGCAGTTCAAATTAAGAACAAACATTGATCTGGAAGCTAAATTAAAAGTTCTCGTTCTCATTCTTTGTTTCGGTCGAGCCCTGGCAAGGCATCGAAGGAACTCAGATTGGATCTGAAGTCTGGGCGTTGGATCCATTCAAGCGAAACTTTCTGGAGCAAGTGGTTGGCTCGGCGACCAGAAGTTGCTGGGATCGGCACAAGCAGTTGCTGGGATCGGAGCGGCTTATGCGGGAAAGGCAATTGATTGCCTTCGGTAACACTTTTGCTGCAAGGTAAGAGTTACGGGTATGTTGAGTTTTCTCAACCTTAGTTTTAATTAATGTGCATTATTTTAATTGCAGTAGCTAAAGTAGTTAATTAGATAGTAGTATCCTTAGGGGTTGGTCTGGACCCAACCCCAGGATAGTAGCATTTTCTTGGCTTGGGTTTTATGCAGATAGGTCTAGTTTATATAAAATGTTTATATAAATTTTTTTTCTATATCTTTCCGCTTCCGCTGCGTTATTTTATGCAAGGTTGTCCGGCCTTTGCTCTCAAGTAGGGCGAAGGACGGACAATGCACTAGTCGAAAGAGAGCCCTTGGATCACATAAAACCCATCATTGGTATCAGAGCCAGGCTACATAGACTATCTATATACTGCTTTTATGAAATGCATGAAATTAAAACTTGTAGTTAGTCTTGCACTAACTATATGTTGGTTTTCAAATTTTTTCGAAAATTGTTTTGAAAACCAAGATTAGATCTTTTTAATTATGTGATAATTAATGACTTTATGTTTCTTTTGCTTTTATTTGATAATTGCTACAAGAAAGACTTGTAGGGTTAGCCATTAAAATTCATTTAAATATCTAATTTGATTAAATTTAAATGACCAGCTTTGGCTATGTTTTAAAATGTTGTTCACAATATTTTAAATAACACATCCTAATGAATGATTAGGATTGTCCCTTGTTTGTTGAAACAATTCTGATGTGATTTATTAAAATCCTATAGTTGATAGGTTTCTAATAAAAGTTATGAAACACATCCTAATAATTTTGAATTATAGGTTATGACTAGTTGATAGGATTAACTAGTTAAATAAATCATAACAACCAGATTAAATCAATATAACACTTTTTTATCATTAGCACTTCCAAAGGAGAATGGTATGGGTAGGTAGTTAGGGAAGGTGTTGTGGATCGACTTAGCTTTGCTGGGCGCAAGTGATCCTGCCCGGCCCTAACCCTAGTCATGCCCGCTTGTACCGCAAAGTTGCTAATAATAAAATGTGTTAGCCTTGGTTATATCTAGTCAATGCGTTATAAATCTTTTTAAAGATTAATTCGTGACCCTGCTTGATTTTGGAGCTTTGTAACTCAAAGAAGACATTTATAGTTGTTGAGTCTCCTCAAGCTATGACATGTTTTTCTTTAAGGAACAAACTCCAACATACATGTGATGTAGTCTGGACTTGACCCAAATCGATACGTCGGGTCTCCTCGAGCATCAATCTAAGTCAAATCTGGACACGAAATCAAGGGTCTGACTAGACCAGCCATTATGATTAGTTGAGTCTCCTCAAGATCATAAGTGACTGTGGGTAAGAATCGATAGGGAGTCACATGTGATGTGATTGACTAAGAGTTAGTCTACCAATCATGGAACCAATCAACTTGTTGAGTCTCCTCAAGGTTGTGAGGTTCATGATGATTGGATCCCTCTTTCACTTTATTTTAAGATATTAAAATTCGTTCATTTCAGACAATGATCGTAAAATAGTGGGAGACCATAGTTAATTAAAAACCATATTAACTATATTATTTTATCATGAATTACACTAAATTAATTCTATGTCCTTTGCAGCATGAAATCGAATATGAATCTTATCCTGAATAATAAATTGACTGGTTTAAATATTGATTGCTTAGAAAACTTTGGGCTTAACGGAGAGAAGAAAGGACATATTGATGTCTCGACTTCTAAGGTATTAGTTATACAGAGTATAGTCCTTTCTGTAACTTCTAACGCATGGGTATTGGATACTGGTGCGGGTACTCATATTTGTAATTCTTTACAAGGTATGAGCACATTTAGAAACTTAAGAAAGGACGAAATAGTTCTTCAAGTCGGTAATGGAGCTAATGTAGCTGCTAAAGCTGTAGGAGACCTAAAGCACACCTTGACAAACGGTGCCACATTGTTTTTGAAACAATGTTATTATATACCAAATTTTCTATGCAACGTTATTTCCATTTCGGCTTTGGCCAAAGACGGATATAAATTTACCATTAATGAATCTGTTATGAACATTTTCTTTAATGATAAATTGCTGGGATTTGGAACAATGAATAATGGTGTATACACTCTGTCTAATGACGTTGTGTTAAGTGTTAGCACACGAAAACGTAAGGAATCTAGTTTTAATGAAACTTTCCTTTGGCACTGTAGACTAGGCCATATCGGAGAGAAAAGACTTAGCAAGTTGCATAAAGAGGGGTCTCTTGAACTCTCGAATTATGAGTCGTACGACACTTGCGAGTCTTGTCTCAAAGGTAAAATGGCTAAAACTCCCTTTACGGTTAAAGGGGAAAGAGTTAGTGAACTCTTGGGTCTAGTACATTCTGATGTATGTGGACCAATGTCTACTTTAGTGAAAGGAGGATATTCATACTTTGTTACATTTACTGATGATCACTCTAGGTTCGGACATGTGTTCTTGATGAAGCACAAGTCTGATACATTTGAGCGATTCAAAGAGTATCGTAACGAAGTTGAAAAACAGACGGGCAAAAGTATTAAAATTCTTCGATCTGATCGAGGAGGAGAATACTTGAGCCATGAATTCCTTGTGCATTTAAGAGAGAATGGGATTCTCTCTCAGATCACTCCTCCTTACACACCTCAACATAATGGTGTGTCAGAGAGAAGGAATCGTACCTTGTTAGACATGGTTCGATCAATGATGAGTGACTCTGAGTTACCTATCTCCCTTTGGTGCTATGCCCTAGAAACTGCTACCCATATCCTTAATAGAGTTCCATCTAGATCCGTGCCAATGACACCATATGAGATATGGAACGGGAAGAAACCAAACCTTAAGCATATTAAGGTATGGGGTTGTCCTGCGTATGTCAAGAAGCTTAATCCAGATAAACTGGAGGATAGGTCTGTTATGTGTAGATTCATTGGGTATCCTAGTCACTCGACGGGACACATCTTCTATCACCAGGAACAACAAAAGATTGTTGTGTCCAAATACGCCACCTTTCTTGAAAAGGAATTCCTTGTGAAGGAGTCTAATGGCGAGGTAATAGAACTGGACGAAAGTCTAGAGACTGAATCAACACATGAACAGATCGCGGAACCAGTAGGAGAGGCAGAGCCTAATGCTCCTGAAGCAATTATTAGGAAGTCAAATAGGATTCCTCGAGCTCCAGAAAGATACTACGGATTTCTCGAAGATGGAGGAGTTGAGGATAGCATCTTAGTTGAAGATGATCCTATTAGCTTCCAAGAAGCAATTCAGAGTAGAGACTCTAAGAAATGGCTGGATGCAATGAAATCTGAGATGGATTCCATGCACATTAATAAAGTTTGGACTTTAGAGAATGTGCCCAAGGGAAGTGTTCCTATTGGCTGCAAATGGATCTTCAAAAGGAAGATCGGTGCAGATGGAAAAATAGAAACGTACAAGGCTAGACTTGTTGCGAAAGGTTATCATCAGATTCTAGGTGTATATTATGACGAAACTTTCTCACCCGTAGCCATGCACAAATCCATCCGGATTGTACTCGCTATTGCTGCCTATCACAACTACGAAATCTGGCAGATGGATGTAAAAACTGCATTCTAAATGGTGATTTAGAAGAGCATATTTACATGTCTCAGCCGGAAGGTTTCGAAGTCAGTGGGAGCAAAGGGAAAGCATGTAGACTGCATAGATCCATTTATGGATTGAAGCAGGCATCCAGGAGCTGGAACATACGATTTGATAATACGGTCAAAGAGTTTGATTTTATTAAAAATGAAGATGAGCCATGCGTTTATAAGAAAACCAGTGGAAACAATTTAGTCATCCGTGTACTTTATGTTGATGACATTCTCTTAATAGGTAACAACATATCAATGTTGAAGTCTGTTAAGGATGGGTTATCAACTAACTTCTCCATGAAAGATTTGGGAGAAGCATCCTACATACTAGGTGTGAAGATCTATAGAGATAGATCTAAAAGGATGCTAGGACTCTCCCAATCTAGGTACATTGATACTGTGTTAAAACGGTTTAACATGGAAAACAGTAAAGGTGGGATTATACCCGCAAATCACGGAATAAGTCTTTCCAAGAAGATGTCTCCAAAGACTGACTTGGAAAGAGAACGCATGAGCAACATTCCATATGCTTCGGCAGTTGGATCGATCATGTATTCCATGATATGTACCAGACCTGATGTCGCTATTGCACTAGGTGCCGTAAGTCGATATCAGTCTAACTATGGAGAAGAACACTGGAAAGCAGTCAAGACGATTCTCAAGTACTTACGAAGAACAAGAGATCTAGTGTTGATTTATGGAAGTGAAGAACTCAAAATTGAGGGCTTCACAGATTCCATCTTTCAGAGTGACGTGGATGACAGCAAGTCAATTTCAGGATACATTTTCACTCTCAACGGATGTGCAGTGAGCTGGAGGAGTTCAAAGAAAGATATCGTTGCTAATTCAACTATGGAGGCCGAATATATAGCGGCCAATGATGCAGCAAAGGAAGCTGTCTGGATTAGGAAATTTGTGAGCCAGCTAGGAGTGGTGCCTACTGTTATAGATCCAATACCGTTGTATTGTGATAACAATGCCACATTGAGCTTGGTCAAAGAACACAGATTCCACAAGAGATCCAGACACATTCTTCGAAAATATCACTTGATACGTGACATTGAGAAGAGAAAGGACATAGAAATCCTCAGAGTCTCGTCTGAAGAGAATTTAGCTGATCCATTTACAAAGGCCCTTACACGTGATCGTTTGGAGAAACTAATGTGTAAAAGCGGTATGAAATATCATAATGAGTGGGCCTTGTAGTGAGTGGTAGATGTTTTGAGAGTTGTATGCCTATGAGGCACATTGTCTTATAAAACATCTTATACATGAATAAAATAAATTTTTTGGTATCAAATTATCTTTGTGCATTCGTGTCATCTTATATACTTAGATAATTTCCTTAGACTTATAGCAAGGTATACACTTATCTTGATGCCGATCACGATTATGAGAAAGTGTTTTTACGATTGGAGCTTAAAGTCTTAAACTGGTTCGTGGTCATTGATATGTCGAGAAGAGGATATCGACACATCTAAAAAAGACCATTGTGTCTTTGTATTCACTATGGATTAGTAACGATGAACTCGTAATCGTTTGACTTGGTAAAGTCAGAAACAAGACACAGGTGCTCATTAGAGAATGAGTCCACTGAACGACTCATAAAAGGTTATCATTTGGTTAAACTTAATTTAAAATGTCAATGATAATTTTTAGTGATGATAGGCAAGTTGGTCCTATGACTTGAGGACATTGAACAAACCTGCATGTGAATGGTGTCACTTAGATCATTTTCCTAGCTTCAAGGCTTTACTTGTCGAAAGGATTTTGGTTGGGTGGCACTTGAAGCGTGTGAGGGGAGTTGTGTCTAAGAAAGGATTCGTCTCTCTCATTAAGGAGAGTTAGTGTTGTATGTGTTGGTTCGGTGCTTTAGTGAAAATCTTTGATCAAAGTATGTTGAAAGAAGTTCAACATGTATTTAACTAAAGACCGATTTAACTGACCGGTTTCAAGTTGGTGGGGTTGACATGTTACCATACCCTAAACTTGAATAAACAACATAGTCTTGACGAAAGGATTAAAACTGCGGTATTCATCACGGATACAGTCTTGGTAGTCCCGACGATTTTTGTCAATGGGTTAAACCACATAATTATGATGCCGAAACAGGGACGGCAACTACTGCTCGTGGTCACTGCTGTCTAGGGTCACGAACCCAAACCTGTAGTAGGGTCAGGATGTAGGGTCTCACAAAGAGTGTGGTCTTACGTCTAGTAAAAGAATAGAGAATAATGCATTATGATGCATGAGAATTGATGCTGCAAGAAAGTTGCAGATAATTTTGTACTCGGGATAAATGATCCTGAGTGCAAGTGGGAGATGTTGAGGGATGGTGCCCTCAGATCATTTGTATACGATACAATAAATTAACGGGACATTATATTCTTAGGAATGTTGTGGACATTCTAAGAAGAGCATAGGAAGAAACCGCACCTGAATCGGAGATCAAATGAGCAAGTTATGCTCAAAAGAGTCTTTTTGTAATTAGTGGAATTACATGGATCTTTTTGTAAAAGGACAGAGAGAAAAAAAACCCCCCCTTTGCTAGCACGCTGACGCGGGGCCTGCTGACGTCAGCGTGTGTCAGCGAGCTGACGTCAGCGCGCGTCAGCGTGCATCAGCACTGACGCGGCATGCGGGCCCCGCAGCGGGGCCCGCGTAACCTGCTGCGCCCGCTTCTGTGGGCGCAGCGGCAGCAAAATGCCGGCCGCATTCGTGCGGGCGGCGCAGCAAATAGGAGCGCCCCACGTGGCACGCCCAGGCGCGCCACGTGGCGCCTGGGGGGTGTTTTTCCCGAGAACGCGATTCAGATCGCAGTTCTTCAATTGTTTCGAAAATCAGATTTTAAAACTCTAGTTTGAAGGGTCAAACGAAGTCCAAATGAGGTGTCGTTTCTTCCTATGCGTTCGTCTCGTCGAGCACTCCGATTTACATATATGATGTGTACGTTTTGCTTGAGAAACGAATTATCTATGGCTCTTTATAGTTTTGAACTATAAGATTCCATTCCCATTATTTAGTCCCACATCGACTATTTCAATTGAGGAGCTCCTCACTCCCCCTATAAATAATAGGGTGGTCTCCTCATTGAAAAGTGCACCAGCCGATGATCAAGGCAGTTTAAATTAAGAACAAACATTGATCTGGAAGCTAAATTAAAAGTTCTCGTTCTCATTCTTTGTTTCGGTCGAGCCCTGGCAAGGCATCGAAGGAACTCAGATCGGATCTGAAGTCTAGGCGTTGGATCCATTCAAGTGAAACTTTCTGGAGCAAGTGGTTGGCTCGGCGACCAGAAGTTGTTGGGATCGGCGCAAGCAGTTGCTGGGATCAGAGCGGCTTATGCGGGAAGGGCAATTGATTGCCTTCGGTAACACTTTTGCTGCAAGGCAAGAGTTACGGGTATGTTGAGTTTTCTCAACCTTAGTTTTAATTAATGTGCATTATTTTAATTGCAGTAGCTAAAGTAGTTAATTAGATAGTAGTATCCTTAGGGGTTGGTCTGGACCCAACCCCGAGATAGTAGCATTTTCTTGGCTTGGGTTTTATGCAGATAGGGCTAGTTTATATAAAATGTTTATATAAATTTTTTTTCTTTATCTTTCCGCTTCCGCTGCGTTATTTTGTGCAAGGTTGTCCGGCCTTCGCTCTCAATTAGGGCGAAGGACGGATAATGCACTAGTCAAAAGAGAGCCCTTGGATCACATAAAACCCATCAAAGTCAAGGCACGAGGGGGGCCGCTCCTGTTGGTAAAATTGTCACCACGACAGGTGACGATACAGTTGTTAGTGCTCCGAGGGATCAAGAGCATGATGTTGCACGTGATGGAGACCAAGGGCATCTTGATTCGCTAAAGGATCTTGATGGTCTTCTTACCCTTACCAAAATTTTCAAATGTGTAGGGGGCATTCATCATATAAAAGATGACAATTTTGTAATGTAAGATAATGCCAGAAAAGTCGACTTTTATCTCTTTGTTTGTCATTATTCACATGGGTGGTCATATTGCCTGTTGGCCCCCTTTGACAGATTAAGCCCTTGCTTAAGATAGTAAGGGTTGAGTCGTCGAACCATATCCAAGCTAGACCACCTCATTCAGTTGCGAAGGGGGTAATCCCATCGCTTTACGGCTGACGATACGATAAGGTCGTTCAGTTTCAAGGAAGTGGCCCCTTCGTCTTATAGCTGAGCGATACGAGAGGGTCGTTCAGTTGCGAGAGGATGGCCCCTTCGTCTTACGGCTGAACGATATAAGATGGTCCTTCAATTGCGAGGGGGTGGCTCCTTTGTCTTACGGCTGAACGATATGAGAGGGTCGCTCAATTGCGAGGGAGTGACCCCTTCGTCATACGGCTGACGCTCGTTAAATTCGTTCGGTAGCGAGGAGTGCCCTTTTGGCTTACGGTCGATGACAAGAGAGGGTCGTTCAGTAGCGAGGGGGTGGTCCCTTCGTCTTACAGCTGAATGATATGAGAGGATCGCTTAGTTGTGAGGGAGTGACCCCTTCGTCTTATGGCTGAACGATATGAGAGGGTCGCTCAGTTGCGAGGGAGTGACCCCTTCGTCTTACGACTGACGTCTGTTAAAGTCGTTCGATAGCGAGGGGGTGGCCCTTTCGGCCTACGACAGACGACACGAGTGGGTCGTTCAGTAGAGAGGGAGTGACCCCCTCGTCTTATGGCTGATGCCCGTTAAAGTAGTTCGGTTGCGAGGGGGTGGCCCCTTCGGCTTACGGTCGTTCAGTAGCGAGGGGGTGACCCCCCTCGTCTTACGGCTGACGACACATTAAAGTCGTTCGGTAGTGAGGAGGTGGCCCCTTCGGTTTACGGTCGACGACATGAGAGGGTCGTTCAGTAGCGATGGAGTGACCCCCCTCGTCTTACGGCTGACACCCGTTAAAGTCGTTCAGTAGCAAAGGGTGACCCCTTCGGCTTACGACCAACAATACGAGAGGGTCGTTCAATAACAAGGGATGGCCCCCTCGTTTTACAGCTGACGCCTGTTAAAGTCATTCGATCGCGAGGGGGTGGCCCCTTTGGCTTATGGCCGACGACACGAGAGGGGCATTTAGTAGCGAGGGGGTGGCCCCCTCTTCTTATAGCCGACGACACGTTAAATTCGTTCGGTAGCGAGGGGGTGGCACCTTCATCTTACGGCTGAACGATAGGAGAGGGTCGTTCAGTGCAAGGGAGTGATCCCTTCGTCTTATGGCTGACTCCTGTTAAAGTTGTTTGGTAGCTAGGGGTGGCCCCTTTGACTTACGACCGACGACATGAGAGGGTCATTCAGTAGCAAGGGAGTGGTCCCCTCGTCTTAGACTGACGACACGTTAAAGTGCATGACTCAGTTTTCATCAAGATAATATGATCGTGAAATGAATGTGGTCCATCTAGATTTTCCTAAGGATCAGATCCTTATAACGAGGAGCCTGATGGAGTAATTCCCAAAAAATTCACAAATGCGCTATTGAAGAAAATTATTTCGAAAAGAAAGCAGACTTGTATTGATGAAAGACAAACATGCTTAATAGAGGAAGAAAACACATACATGCATTTTTTATTTTCGCCCGGGATCATTTTCTTTTCACGCCTTTATTTGATCTTAGACTTAGAAGCTTGCTAATAGATCACCTTGGTGACATGTGGCCCGGTCATCTTGCCTTTTTGCTTTGAGGATCCTACACTGCTTGGCTGGGTGTCAACTAGTTCTTGGAGTGCCCACGTTTGACCAGTACGTCGATTTCTCTTTTAAGTGTCCAACAATCATTGGTATCTTACCCATAATTATTGTGGTACTTGCAGAACTTAAGATCGTCTCTTTTTTCATACTTGCCCTTCTTGGCAGACTCTTGAATAAGTCCCTCTCGTTGGGCATAAGCTAGGACTTCTACCTTAGGAGCGTTTGGTCTTGCATAAGTAGGGCACTCCTTTCTTTGAGGGCTCCTTTCCCTCTGTCTCTTATCCTGAGGTTCCTGGCGAGGGGTCCCCTGGGATTGCTTCTCTCGTTTGGCGTCCCCACGGTAGATGTGAGTGTTTTTAGTAGTTTCAAGTGCCTCATCCTCCTCTTCAGAGACGATGACCTGATCTGTTATATTGAACAACTCTATGAGGTTATTAGGTGGAAACTGGTGGAGCACCCTCTGCAAATGCTTGTTCTGGACTGCTTGAGTAAAAGCCGCGATGACAGTCACACTCGGCATGTCCTCTACCTCGAGCCTTTCATCATTAAATCGTTGGACGAGGGCTCGGATTGACTCTTTTTCCTTCTGCTTAAAAGTGAAGAGGTGGGAGGACTTCCTCTTGGGGCATTGACCCGCGACAAATTACCTGCAAAACAGATCGGACAATTCGTCGAATGACCCGACACAGTCATCGGGTGTCACGCCCCGCTTCCCAAAAACGTGGAGGCGAAGCGTGAGAAGGTCCGCTCAGACTTGAAGCTACAAAGCTGCAAGTCCGATAAGCGTCAATCAAATTTAAAACTGCAGGTCCTTGCAACGCGAAACGAAACAAAGATAATAATAATGAAATGGGACGAAGAATAATCTCAGAATATCCATAAATATAAATTCCAACATCGCAGAAAAGCCACCAGGCAGAAATAAAAGAGAGTCTAAAGGCCCAAACATGGCCAACAAAAGTACATCGTACAAAACAAAGGTGCCACGCACCAACAACTAACAAAAGGCCTAAAACAAAATAAAGCTCAACAAGGACTCAAAGAATGGTCACCGGTGTCCACCAAAATCCTCCTGGGCAGTCATGGACTCAGACTCAGTGTCAGCAACACATCACGTACTCAGCAACGGTCTCTGGCTCAGGGTCTAACATGTGACACCCAAAAGAGCAAGGGGCACATGTCAGCAAGTCTACAAGAGACTTGTGCAAGGAAACTGAAAGTAGGTAAAGCAACCTAGCAGTTCTAGCATGAATGCAATGACATGGCAGTTTAAAGTATGAGTGCAACAAGTAAAGTGAAGTAAAGTAAAGTAAAGTACGAGCATGGCATTTAAACATGGCATGGATGACAAGTATTGCATGCATCATTCACAAGACAAGTACAAGACAAGAAAATTAAGCACCTCGTGCACAGAGATTCCGTCTTTTGGCTAGAGGGCTGATCAGGCCACTCCTAAGCTCAAGCGAACGTTTATCCCTACCCCTCCACGTGTATCGAGCCAGGGCCTTACCCCCAAACGGGAATGCTCGCTTCTGGATCACGAGCCAGGAAGTGTTTTTAACAAGTATGGCATAGGGGTGCACCTAGCCGGACAAGGAGTACAAGTACAAGTATTGTAGCGTGTGCTACGAATGCGACATTCAATGCATGGATGACATGTAAGATACAATGCATGGCAGTTAAAGGTGCGTACAGGTAAGGAAAGTAAACGTGACAGTTTAGTATGCATGATTAACAAGTTTAAAGAGTTGGATCTAGCTTCGTTGTCAAGCTAGATCAATTTAGGTGACGGATCTAGTTTCGTTGTCAAACTAGATCAAGTAGGCGTCTAGCCAGCTATCATTTCACTGACTAGTCTCTTTTACGCTAGGAACAAGGAAGTGGCCTAAAAACATGGCCCTACACAAGAGTTGGCAAGTTTCACTTGCCTGCAAGCACGACGTCTGACCACACCGTCCAATGAGTCCAAAAATCACAATTATCCTACGTGCACAAGTCCACCGGCCTAAAGTCCATATTATTAATCTTGATTAGTGAATTTAAAACATTTAAAATACTTTAAAAATACTGATTTTAGTCTTGATTAGCATGCATTGGGTTGGGGGTCATAAGGGTGAAAAGCGTTACCTCAACACGACGCGAAAGCTACACCGGCGTCGGGTAGCGACGCCGTGGGTTGGAATAAGAGAACGCACTCCAATTCCTGATTCCAATATAGTTTCCTCGCTGGAAAGTTCAGAGCATCGACCGGGGCAACGGTTCCAGATTCCAAAGCTAGCACGTGCGACGACGGGCTTCAACGTGTCGTAACGTTGTACACGGCGAATCGTCAGAGAGAAAGCACCTAGGTGGGGCCCACAGTAGTCCTAGGGACCTTTGGGGGACCCACAATACCTCTGGAGGACTTGGGGAGCCCACTGTGGCAAGTGGTGCGACGGGTGCGGGGTTGCGACGAATGACTCTCGGTCGTACAGCCTCTGTGCGGGGAGATCTCTCGGTCGCTGCGGGGGAACGGGGCCGTGCGGCGCTCGGGGGTGTGCAGCAGTGCGGGTGCGGGGAGATCCTTCGGTCAGACCGGTCGGGAGGGTCGGTCGTGCGCTTGGATGCGGGCGGCTACGACGTTGCAACGTTGCAACGTTGCAATCGTCGGTCGCTGCGGGCGGGGCGATCGGTCAGGCGCTGTGCGGAGCGGGTCGACAAGGCGGGTCGGTGCGGAGCGCTGTGCGGGCGGGGATGCGAAGCGGATGCGAGCCAAGCGGTCGGTCAGACCGAGGGAACGGAGCGGGCGGCTGCTGCAGCGTGCGGAGCGGATGCGGGGTTGGGCTTCGGTCGGAGCGGTGACTGAACGTCGTAACGTTGCGACGAATCGTCGCAACGTCCAATTTAAGTTTTGGAAGAGGCTAGGGCTAATTTCTTACGAAAATGGGTCTTCCTAGGGGTTGTTTATATAGTGTAGATGGGTTGACTTGGTCTAGGGCTAAATCTAATAGGATTAGAAGTTTAAAATAATTTAAAATTTGAAATTCAATTTCTCCAACTAACCCAAGGGTTTGACTTGGTCCAAATGAGCTGGAAATTGGCTCAAAAATTCTTTAAAACGTTTTAAACTCAAATAAATTTTCTTTGGCCGAATTTAATATAAAAACTAATTATTAAAAATAATATAAAACTTGTTAAAAATATAAAAGTGGTCAAATAAACTCCAAAAATTATAAAATAAATATCGGGTGATCGTGATGACGAATGTGAGCTAACTAAGAAGACGGATCTCAATTTTGACGTTGGACGACGAAACTAAAATTAGAAACGTCTCCCGTCAAGAGTGAAAATCACCACGTCTCATCGAGTACGATTAAATTGTGGGGAAACGACTCGAGAAACGTCGTTCCAAATTAGTGCCACTATTTAATACTCTCGGAGACGTTCACAACGGCATATCACACTAAAGTGTTCTCAAACAAACAAAGTCTAAAACAAACACGTGCACGGTCAAAAGCACGTGCACGAACAACGTACAACGAAAAGTGGTCGTTACATCCTCCCCTCCTTAGAATAAAGTCCGTCCTCGGACTTTTTAATATAGCTAGTCACTTTAGTAACTACCCCAATCAAGTCATATAATAATTCAACCAGGTATAGTCATTACAGGTGCTCATATACGCACTAGGTAGTCAAACATTTAACACTACTAGCACGTATATATATATGTATATATATATATTCACGTACGTTATACATTTATACCTATTGTAGTCAGTCAAACTCATACACGTATTTCAATCATATATATAAGCATGCATCCCTCATATGACTACTACCTACCTAATCACAAAACAATATTTCAGGTACTCATATAAGTATGATTCACACTTAGCAAATACAATCATTGCTCTACATATATGTAGCTACCTATGCACAAACATCAAGGGTATACTACCCTCTAATAATCCCTAGTATTCATCCAACACCAAACACATCAACACATGTAGTCAAACTATACCATAATTAAGTCAAGTTTCACTATATATATATATATATATATATATATATATATATATATATATATATATATATATATATATATATATATATATATATATATTCACCACTACTATAGTTTCACAATATATAGTCATTCAAATACATGCAAATAGTTCACCATATGTTCACATCACGTACGGTCCTATAACTGTATTTACGACACGCCACATATATCATAGTCACCAATAACTATAGCTAAGCACATACTTACCCGTGCATGGTGAACACCCATACACGCTAACATTTCATTTACATACACCAATCATACCATCATATATCCAGTACATCTACACACCTAGTTTAGCTAGTACACATACGTTCACACAACAAGTCCTTAGTAATTAGCTACACCACAAGACCAACACCTATAACTATATACTGGCGTAGCGACCCACAATCATTTGCGTAACTCAACCAGGCACAAACACTTCTATCACTATACATACATCAAGCATTGCTATATTCAAACTACAAACATACATTCAATATACTTGGAGTATACCCACTCAAGCTTGAGTGAGGCTCAATACACATATTAGAATATTATATATACGTAACACGACATTCATACATATACCAATACCACTCCATTATATATATGTATATATATTTATATATATATCTACCAATACAACCATATGCATACCATAGGTCAATCACACTTAATATTTAGTCAGGTAATACTTACATAGTTCAATCACTCTATATACCATAATAATAATAATACAGACATCAGCACACGTATATTTATAATACACTCCCTAATACATGCATACGTGTTCATCGTATAGTCACACTCATGTAACATATATATATTCACACCATAGCCTACTACCTATAATTATTATACTAACACATCCACACGTACATAATTAAGATGTGCAATAGTCGTGTATACCTCTCAGTATGCACGCATGCAACATCCCGTAAAAGCAAGCAATAACAATCAAAATTATAATCCTACTACCATATGTATAACACATATATACTCAGGCAACAAAACATAACTACTTACATATAAGCACCATATATATCTACATACGAGCACATACTCACTCGTACTAGTATATAGGTCACTCAATAGGCCTACTTACTTATCTATATGTTCACCCATTATCATCACACCTAGCATATACATAGCTTTACCAATCATTTTATTTCAACCATTATAAATATCTCTAACTACATACACAACTTAGATATTTCAACGCTAACTCTAATACACACCGGCATCCCTAGTATAGTATAGCTATCCACACAAAAATCTATAACTCCTAACCCACGACAACTTCATAATATCATGAATAACTCCGAGTATGTATATATATATATATATATATATATATATATATATATATATATATATATATATATATATATATATATATATATATATATATATATCACACAATAGGCAAGCACCAATATACTATGGGAATTCTCATTCAAGCCCACGTACACAAGTTAGGTACATGCACAACGACACCTCACCAAGGTCCAAGGGTCTACTAACAACTTAGAGTTGACACAGACATTGACGAGCACTAAAGCCTAAGCAATAGAGGGAGGTCGAAAGCGTGACGAGGGAAGGATCGATAAGCACGAGTCCAGATAGGACAAATACAAGGAGACGGCTTGGTTAGGAAAAACATTGGCTCTATGGTGATGTTTAGGTTGAAGGAAAAGGAAATGTAGTGATGCTTAAATGGGATACAGAAAAGGGAAATAGCGTGAATAGCATAAGCTAAAATACGCAAAATTGAAAACTGTTGTACTTCAAAAAAATTGGAATTCCTCATCTGTATAAAATATTTGAAGATCGATAAAGCGAGTTGAAATAAGTTTGAGTCGAATATTCATAATAAGAGAAAATGTTTTATTGGTTTATATAAAATCAATGTAAGAGGAAATAAAATCATTTACACGAATATTAAGGACGAGGTTTTAGAAATCTTATACGTTAGTAAGTTAATACAATGTTGTCAAAAGTTTTTGAAAGTCAAAGAATGAAGTCAAGTAACGGAAGAATTTAAACTCATGTTAAATGCTTCAAAACTTTAGGCTATGGAAAATTTTAAAATGATCAATTTGAAACTGCTTTTAGAGAACCAGGGTTTGCCAAAAATGAAAAAACTGCTTTACGCAAGGTTCTTAATATACGAGCTCAACAAGTCTGGCACAGATATAAAAATAATTGAAATTCAATTTGGTTTAGAAATTTTTCTAAAAGCGTGTATGGTGAGCGGAAAGAAAATAATAGTAACTTAGCATAAGAATTATCAAGATCGAATAGCAAATCTTTAAAATCAAATCAGGGAGGGTCTAAAGCAGGAAGAGGCTATGAAAATAGTAATTTTGCAAAAGTCTGAAGTAGCGAAAACGACGAGCAAAGTCAAACTTGCTGAAAGCTGAAATTCCATGTGTCTTGAAAGTATATTAAAGTAAGCACGACGCATCATTCGTATAACACAAATAAGAAGGAAACTTATAAATCGAATTGGGCAAAGCAAAAGTACGGTCCAGAATAAAATTAATATATGAAGGGGCAACGCATTTACATAAGTACGAAAGATAAAAGCTGGAAAGATATTATAAGCTAGAGTTCAAAATTTCCGACAAAAGTTTTTTTTTTTAAATTTTAAATCAACGAAGGAGGATGAAGTATAAGTACATATACATTAAGATTTGGAACAAGGTTAAACTTCGGAAATGAGGGGGGTCAAAAATACTTTCAAGAGTTTCAAGGTTCGTAATGGAGAGGTTCGAAAATGGACGACGATCGTCATGAGGCGATCTCGTGAATCGAGGCAAGGAAATTGGTCAGATGATCAAATCATACATACGCCTAGGTTATGAATCAGGAAGGTCTACGGAAACTCCTACGGTCGACCAACTAGAGATTAAAAACTAAGCGCTAAGACTTCTAAAGGCTAGACGGTAAAGAAATGCGTTCAGCTTGGTCCGAAATCGATGAGCCCAAGCGAACGACTAAAGGAGATTCTAGAAGTCTAATATGGTCAGGGGTAGACAAGGACCACTAAGGTAACTCCTACGACGATTAGATCAATTGCCGACAGGGGGTCTAACTATCAATCAAAGGCCTCTAACTAGCAAGCACCGATGTCTAACTAAGTCTTCTTACCACCTAGTGTTGTAAGAAAACGACTAGACTCAGGGCTTATTACTCGGATGTTGCAATTTATTTAATGGACATTCCGTTATTATCGTTGTTCCGTTAATTCGCAATTGCAAGATTGGACCTGCATGGGCCACCAACAAAACCTGTCACGCCCCGCTTCCCAAAAACGTGGAGGCGAAGCGTGAGAAGGTCCGCTCAGACTTGAAGCTACAAAGCTGCAAGTCCGATAAGCGTCAATCAAATTTAAAACTGCAAGTCCTTGCAACGCGAAACGAAACAAAGATAATAATGATGAAATGGGACGAAGAATAATCTCAGA